>JALPCC010000079.1:0-70509 GCA_026538405.1 Cryptococcus sp. GC_Crypt_2 | reverse complement strand
AAGACCCTTTAACTCTTTGGCTGTGGGGGGTTTTTCTAAAAAATCCCACGTTTTTGGAAATATCTCTGCCCCCCTGCCACCCACCGCCAATCTGAAACTAGTTTTGCGCTGCTCTAATCCAGCTCTATTTGATGCAAAAAAGAGAAGGCAAAGATTCACGCTCCTTGGGGTACTCCACCGTTAGGGATCTTGCTATAACCCTCCGTTGTCAGTCGCCTCCAAAGGCATCAATACACCCAATTGGGTCGGTGACACGCGTTGGAACACACCTCTGAGCTGAGTGTTATCAGTTCTTTGATCGCTCAGGGGCGTTTGTCCTGTCGCAAAGCCAAGTATTCAAGGTCCCTCATCTACAGAGCCCTTTCGCAACCAACCATGCTCGGGCACAACGTTTTCAACGTTGAGGGATACAAGACGGCCACTATCGATGATTTAATTGCAGGAGGGAAATTGCAAAAGTATGAAGACCTGCCCTTCCCGTTCTCACTCGACCATTACTTTGCTCCAGCTTGTAGCATTATGGCACGTCTTGTACTCCTGCTCAGTAGAGAAAGGCTGCGAAGCTGATCATCCGGCGAGATCTGCTGACGGCATTGGAAACCGAGTCGCGCGGCGCCACTCTTTCTTCTGATCTGGGCCGCCGTCTATTGCTGTTCCGTCTACCGCTTCTTAAACCTCTTCCCACTGTCGCATGCACACACACGGCCCGTCATACATGGGTATATATAAGCCGGCAGTGTAGATCTGTATTCAGGCAACCATACAAGCCAACAGTTTCTGTTCTTAGACATCGTTTGAGAAACGTAATGTTTTCAGACACCCGTCCGGTTGTTGACATGTGACTTGCAGACTACATGCGCATCTATCCTACTTCTCCAAGCCGCTCGGCGGCAAATGCGGGTCACTTCCCTTTCAGGATGAGGGGAGCCATATATGTATTGCCATGCATGCTTGATACGCTTATGTCCCGCTTGAGATTGCCCTCTCAGAAAAAAAGACAGAACTGATGTATGTATGGTGTGGAAGGAATCGTGAAGGAATCAAGATTCACGGTAATGAGACTTGCAGAGCACCATCCAGTTTGGGCTGTTGGAGCCGGGCTAAACGTAATTGCTGATGTTCATTATTGCATGTTCTGTGATGTGGAGTTCGACTCAAAGCGCCAATACTCCCTAATGATCACACATGATCATTGTGCGATCTTTGACCTCTTGCTTCGAAGTTTGAGCAGCAAGAACACTAGCGCATACGAGCTGATACAGAAGAGCCTACGATCATCAGCAGTCATGACTCGTCGATCTGTTAATTACAGAGACTCACAAGGTGATCATCGCATCACGCCATGCGTATACTTGCCTAGGGAGGTTGAGGTCCGCAAGATACTCCTGCCCGTTTTTGTAGCCACAGTAGCGACAGTCGGTAGTGGCATCCTGGGACCGTCAACACCAATAGTCGTCTTAAGAATCTGTATACGTACCGGGTTATCGAGATAGCCTGTAGCCTGCTGTAGAAAGCCCGCCATGTACGTTCCGCAGGTCATGCCGTCGGGCGGATTGAAGTAGCCATACTCTGAATCCGTGCAGACGACATCCTCGTTCCAGGTGGTGAATGATACAAGCGCCCCAAGCAGGTACTTGAAAGGGTCAAGGTAGTATACTGCCGATTCAGCTGAGATGGCCAACCTCACTCACGCCAATATTTCCAGAAGTTCGTTAGCTGGCTGTAGGGAATCTATGATCAGCGCAAATCACGTATGCGACGTACAAGGACCCCGGAGAATGTCACCAGCACTGCAATGACCAAAGGAATCAATAGAGCCGCAAAAGGTGCATTGGGTGAGTAGGCAGCGATGAATTGAGCTGCATCGTTAGTCCCCCAAAATGAGCGAACGCACCAATTCCAGTATACAGCATCTCGTAGAAAAACATCGTGAGAAAGACTGGACCTGCTGCTCCTGGAGACAGGTCAAGACCAGCGGTAGCGTACCTGCTCTTCAGTTTCATCCGTCCATGTTGATATGGGCGCGTACCAGCAACACCAGAATAAAGCGGCACAGACAACAAGATAGGGCAGTTCGGCGACAATTTCGGCAATGCAAAAAACAACCCAGGAGTACGTCTTGGCTTTCTTTTCTCGTTTCTCGAATATGTCGCGGTTGGCGATGAATTTGGGCTGAGTCTGAACCATGACACCAGGAGCGACAAACACGAAATTGAATAGTGCGAACATCCGGGTTTGCAAATCGGCGTATGAATTTCCAATCTTCCAGTAACTGCACGTCAGATCTGAATGACTCGAGCGGCAGGAACTCACCTGAAACCTACTAGCAGGCCGACACCTAGAGTATAAGACCAATGTACGATATTTTCACTTGAACAAAGAGGACTTACTGATATGTAACAAGAACTTGTTCATGACGTATTCGACATCCCGCCATAGCTGAGCAATCAGCACCAGACTCGCAACAAGGAGAGTACTAACCTGGGCGAACGCTCGCTCACAGACAATCTTGACCTGGTCCGAGAAAGAAGAGGCGAACTCGTAATCATCTTCCCGACCGGCTGATATTTCAGAGGTCGGTTTTGTCAATCCTTCGAGTTCCGCCAAGCGATCTTGACGGTGTGGAGAATCCAGCCACACTTTTGCCCAGTCTCGCCCCTCCGATCTGTTTCCAGAGACTACATCGATCATGAACTCTGCGGGATTTGTGTTTGGAGGTATAGCCACCCCCTGATCTATAAAGTAGTTTGCCATCTCAGCAATGGCGCCAAAGTAGACCGTCTTCAGCGTCAGTGTAAAGCTCAGATGCGATCAATCTCACCTTTCCCCCGCCTTTCAACAACAGCAGTTGGTCGAATTCCGCGAACAGAGCAGCACTAGGTTGGTGAATGGTACACAAGATCGACTGTCCGTGACTCGCAAGAGTCTTCAGGAACTGCAAAATCATGAATGAACTTTGACCATCGAGGCCGGACGTGGGTTCGTCGAGAAAGAGTAATGTCCTGCGAATTAGTCGTCGGTCGCGGAGACACAAGAAAAACTAACGGTCGACTGACTAGCTCAACGCCTATAGTCAGGCGCTTCCGCTGCTCGATACCTAAGCCAGCTCCTGGCGATCCGACCAAAGCGTCCGACAACTCACGCAGCGCAAGTAGGTCAATGATGATCTCGACATATTGGAGTTTCTCCTTTCTCGAGTATGTGCGAGGTTGGCGTAGTAGAGCCGAGAACTGAAGCGCCTCCCTGACAGTCGCGGTTGGCAAGTGCACGTCGAGCTGCTCACAATAGCCGGTCGTCCTCTGGAATGAGATAGGTAGGGGATGTCCATTGAGCAGAACCTCGCCGGTGATAATGCCCTCGTCTTTTCGAGCTGCCAAGACGTCCATTAGGGTTGTTTTACCCGCTCCAGACGATCCCATCTGAAGGTCAACCAGGAGCGAGTTTGGGAAGAGAGACGAACCAAAGCGGTAAGAGTTCCTGACCTACAGTAGCCAGAAACGTTGTCCAATAATTGTAGGTCTTTGCCGCCAGCCTTGACCGTGTAGTTGAGATTTTTCCAGATGAATGTCCTGCAAATTCAGCTGAGCATAATTCGTCTCCCTTACGTTCCTGACTTCGACATCATGCCGACTGCTTCTTCCTTGCTTGCGTAGATCGATTTCTCCTGGATTGCTTCGGATTCGACCTCGCGGCTGATCTTGTACAACGTGACACCCCTTCCAGAGCCAGCTGCGGGAACATGTTCAATGGCGATGCAGCCAAGTATTACATAGGCGCACCACCAAGCCAGAACGATCCCGAAATTTCGCCAGATGTGCGAGGTGGAAAAACCAAGAGCAGTCTCGAGATAGGCGGTACCCGTAACATAAGTTGACCCGGGCTCAGCGCCGGTGATTGCACACCCAGAGGGACCTCCAGCGTAACCTGGGCCGAAGGGTGCAAGCTGACGTGGCACGCATTCGAAGTCGATGCCTTCGAGTTCATTCGACAAGACTGCCTCCACGCTGTAGTATATCGGGTTGAGCCATCGTATCCAGGAGAGCCAGGGATGCATCGCCGGCTGATAGAGAACGAATCCAGAGTACTGACTGTTAGCGCGGTCGGCGGTCTGAAACAAGCATGCAACTGACCACCACGAACGCAGTGAAAACACCCCCGGTGATTTTGGTGGCATCGTTGTAATTGCCGACAGCATATCCCACCGCTCGAAAGAAGGCAGTGATCGAACCGGTGAGGACGAAGGAAAACAGAAGGAAGGTAAAGAATTTGCCGGCGTCGAGTTGAAGGCCAGACATAAAGTAGACAATAACGTCGAGGATGACGAGCTGGACAATAAGTATCGGCATGTCTGCGAGCGTTTGCGCGATAAATAGTACGGCCGGACGATATAAGCTATATGCCTTGTGTTTACCGATCACAGGCCGGCCCCGGAAGGCAGTCTGGACATCGGAGAATGCGGTGATAATCGGGTCTACACATCAGAACCGACGTCTATCTTGGCGACGTACAGATAAGAGTCGAGAACACTGTGCCACCTCGAAGAAACTAATTTTAGCTTGTTTGATGTATAAGGACGCACCAAGCCAGCGGTCGTAGGAGGAATCTGATAAAACACCGAGCCAGTCATCCACGCTAAGAGGAAAGTGGACAACTGTCGCAGCCAGAAGGACCTATACCATAAGCGCTATCACGAAGATGTGGTTACCATTTGTCCGCCCATCGTTGTTGGTATTCCTTGATTAAAGCAGCCTTGAGCTGTACACCATAGTTTGCAATATGTGGTGATTTACTCGAGACACCTTTGTTGCGCCTCTCGTCTCTGACCATAAGCATAGCAGCTGTCTGATCCCGGACTTCCGCAATATTGGCGGCATGAGCGTCCAGCTCGGCATGCATACGAGCAGCAAAGTCAGAGCGACGAAAAGCTGCTTCGAATTCGGAAGGCGAACTCGGAACTCTGCCGATGAAACCGGGCTTGACTTTGCGCTCTTCCAGAGCGGTGACCGCAGTCAAGAAATCGGCAGTATTAGCTCCGTCGAGATGTTGAAATCCAAGGTCCTCAAAATATCCGCGAGCTTCCCGCTGTGGTCCATAGTAGATAATACGTCCTTCTGCTATCACGGTGACTTTATCGAACAGATTATAGATGGCATTGCCCGCCTGGTATAGACTGACGACATTGATCTTTTTCTCGACATCACTGAGGGAGCGACAATTCTGAGCGAACGCCAGAGCTGTGTTGGCATCAAGACCGCGGGTCGCATTGTCCCAGCAGTATATAGCCGAGTCGACCGTCAATGCTTCCGCGAGCGTGACTCGTCGTCGCTCACCACCTAAGGTCAACAGTAGGCCTAGATGAGCCAGAGAAGAGACCTACCCGACACACCCCTTACGTATTGATCTCCAACTTTTGTGTCATGGGTGTGTGTTATACCAAAGGCGGACAGCAATTGGGATTTGGTTTTGACTCGGTATTCTTCTGCGGTATCCGGTGCTCGAGCCGTAGATGGAATGGTCTCGTTACGAGTCGCGAAGTCCATGGTTCGGCCGACCGTCAAATTAGGATCGTGTACATCTTCTTCCGAATTGAAGCAAACCAGTGACTGGTATGGTCGCATTTCTTTTGATCCGCTCTCCAAAGTCCCGTATTGTACAGTCCCTTCGACGCCGGCGTACGCTCCGGTCAAGCCCGCCAACGCCTTCAAAAGAGTCGAACAACCCGATCCCGGCCTGCCAACAACCAGCATCATCTCTCCTGGTTGCAATAGACCGCTGAAATCCTTGAGTATATAGCGCTGACCGGGCCGCAGACCAGGGTCCCTCTTCCCCGGCTTTGCCATCCCCTTGGACCACGCCATCCCTTCGCCGGCTTCGGTATCGTCACGCTGTGCTGCAAGACGAGGGGTGCGTTTCTGCGCCTTATAGCCGATCCACGGTGTGACGATAGAGCCTAGGTCAGATTGGTAGATATGATCATTGTTTCCGCCAATCCCGCGAACCGACAGCGATTTCCATGAGAGGGGCAGGCCTTGCGAGACATGTATACCTAGTTCGCGCTTAGCGTCTTGATTATCCTCCAGATCAGTTTGTCCCGTCACTTTGTCCAAAGCTCTCACCATCAATGCCGAACGATAAGACATGTCAGGCACCTGTTTGTTCGGCGTGGATGGGGTCGTATCTTCGGTGATCGAGCCCTGGTTTGTTGCCATATTTGTCTGATATTCTTTCGTACTGATGTGTTACTTGAGAGCCTGAGATAGAGACAGTTCGGGCTATTAAAGGCATCCATATTTGCATGGCTCGAAATGATGTAGGTGACAAAGCGGGCATCTGGGGCCGTATTATGGTTCGGTTCTAACGGACACATCGCAATCTCCGTTGACTCGGGCTTGGAAATTTGCAATACTGACCGTCGGGCAAACCGATCACAAATTGTACTGCGCTCACGAATCGCCTTTCCTGTCTGCTGCTGTCCGGATGCCGATGTCACTGTCGAGGTCATGAGTCAGCGGGATGCTGTCGTGTGACGACGCTTGACCTTATGTCCGTCTCGCCTTGGAAACATGTCAAGTATTTGGCGACATCTCGTCAACGACCAAGGACTGGCTGAACGAGCGGAGAGATACCTCAAGAACCGTCAATGTACCCACCTCGTCGGGGTCATTTCTGGAGCAGGGACCAAAGCGCCCCTTGAAGGATTAGAAGCCCACAAATCTCCCCCCTCATATAAGTGCCTGAATAGACAAGGGAACGCCTGACACCCAGTCAGATGTCGGAATAGCTGATGGCGATTCCGTATTGATAAAGCGGAGGGTTGTCGGTTTCAGCTCGAACAAGATGATGCTGGAACCGACTATAAGCAGCGGGCACGAGTCATTGCATGTAGGGTTGCCGTAGCATGGGGGAGACAAAAACGACCGGGACCTGTTCCGGCACGAATGTCTTCTGCTGCTCTGAGCAAGTCTGGTGCGGCGGGATTCCCTCGTCTGAAGGCAGGATCATCCACTTTATGAAAATACCATGCAGAGCAGCCCCCACTAGGAAGTCTCGCTACATACTGATACTATACGCGTCTACAAGACATACAATTGTCTACGCATTTACAAACCGATGGAAGACCGACAACAGCCTCACTTCCCTTATTGTGTTCAGTCTAGTTTTTTCACTGCACAATCAATGCTGCGTTGACAAGTTCCAGCGATTGAAATTGCATCGTTGTGTTCCTGAAATCTAGCTCTTTAGCGCGATTGTCGCGTCTTTAGTAGACTCACCATCAACACCTTCCCAGAAATACCCGCATTGCCAATCGTAGTCACAATTCTTTACCATCCCAACCAGCGATTCTTGTATCATTTCTTTGGATGTGGGGTTGGGGATGATGGTGTAAGATCGAGCGAGTTCCCTTGCGAGGATACCTTTGAAGACGGTCCTGTCCAGTCCAATCCGATTCGTAGCCGAGCAGTTGGACGAGAATGTACAGGATGGTTCGATGATAATAGCGGTATCATTCGGGGCATAGTAGTCTTTCACTCCTTGAATAAAATGCTGTAGTCGATCAGCACTCCGTTTCTCAAGCAAGTCATAGGCGCTACACACAGCATTTTCATCTTTCCAGTACGTATCTCCGGTCGTCTTGTACATGGTTGCCGTCCCTCCGATCAGAGCAGCTGCCAACTCAGTGAGGATCATTCGAAAACAGGCCGGCGCCCCTACCTGGGAGATACGAAAATCTTCGAGAACCATTCTCGCCTTGTGTGCATTGGGGGGCAGTGACTGGTGACAAAGTTAATGTGTGGGTCATCTAGTTCTATGAATCACTCACTACCGTCATAGACCTGATAGTTTTGCGTCAAATTGCCGGTCGTCTTCAACCAAGAGTAGGTATCCTTAGCCCATTCGAGGTATGAGGTGTCGTTTGTCCTCTCATATAGGAGAGCGCTGACCAGAAAGTATTGACCATTAGTGATGGAGTTAAGGTAGGCCCATCCTGGATCTCCCGGCTGAAGTAAACGAACGACCCTTTTCAGATTCGTGCTGGCTTACGTCCTGCTGCCATCTTAAACTGAGAATGGTTAGCTTTGATGGAACGACACCGCAAACACCATAAAACGCACCCTCCTCCACAGAGACAGTCGGTCTCTGCAGTACTATTGGCCCAATACCTCGACATCATGTAGTGAGCATTCTGAGCGTTGCCCAGCCAATCGATACCGGAGGCATTGGCTCCAAAGGTGTCATATCCGGCGAGACCTGCCATAGTTAGACGACCAAAGTCCAACGTCGCAGGGGTAGGTATATTTGACTTACTCATGATGACGAACCATGCTTCGTCGTCATTGCCTTCACCATTCTGTATACCCGCCCATGACGGCTCGTAGTCGTAATGATCTCCTTGGTTAAGCTGCCTAGTAAGCAAAGTCAGAGTGAGTCAACTGACCATGACGGAATCGATCTCGCGATCGTACTGATAGTAATCGTGAGTGGTAGCATAGTGGTTGATCATCCCAGTCCATGCAATAGCTGTCTGCCACCAATTGACAGTCGTAGAGCCATGGGTATTCTCGAATCTTCCCGGGGGATCATTTGGGTAGCGACCTACAATGAGTCCAAGTAGACTCATAGCACTCACTCATCAATGTGCGCGCAATGCCGTTCCCGGCGGCTACGAGGGCATCTAGGGTATAAGCTGGCGATCACAGGGGGTCTTGTGAAGCTGACCTTTGTCGGTCGGATCAATAGTCATCTTCCCTCGTCCGGGCCATCGTTCGATGACAGTGGCGTTCAAAGTGGTGGCAAGCAGAAGCCCAATTGCGGTCGCGACCTTCATCATCCTGTTTCGTCGACGTTGTACGGGAAATGTGGGCGGGACTCGACCCAAGGTATATGTAGCTGGAGATATGACGGCCAGAATCGCCGGTCCGAGAACCGAGTGGGATCTCGGTTGATTGATACATCCCGCTCGTCGGCCCAAGCGGCGGGGCAACAGATCGCCGCGCTGGCGTCTTTGCAAGCTGTCTTTGAACGCAGGCTTGCATTTAGTAGCTAATTAGGGCTTTGCTCCTGTGGAACTATATAATGTGAGCGTTGTGGGCACTGCGCTTTAAATAGATATGTTAGGCAAAAACGGCCGAAATACTTACAGTTCCTGGTTCGACTAAATTAGGTGTGGTTAGTGGTGCTCCCCACCAATCGATTTAGGGGCGTATTATAAACCGAATCCGCCGAGATCCCCGGTCTGTCAGGCACACACATGAACGCCATGCATGCGGCGCTGTGATCCGCAATGGACGTCTCATGTAGGCAGGTACTTTACCACTTGAGCGAGAGCAAACACGGGACGAAGGACGTTTCTCGATCGGTATCATTCGCCGTATCTCCTCAAGTCCACCTGTCACACGAGTCTTATATCGTGAGAGAGAAATAAGACCGCCTCTACAACACATACAACGATATGCGGTGTTCTAGCATCACTCTGGCATCTATCGCATTAGGTCTAGTCACTGCACAGGCTTCTGTCGGTGATATCGACTTCCGAGGATTCAGTCCTTCCACCGCCGTCAAATCCACAGGACTCACCGATAGCGTTCAATGGGACGGCTACAGTCTCTATGTGAACCATGAAAGAGCCTTGATATTCTCCGGCGAGATCCATCGTGAGCCGCTGAGAAGGCTTGACTGATCCTTAGCCTTCCGCCTGCCAGTGCCTGGGCTATACAAGGATGTGATGCAGAAGGTCAAAGCGCTAGGTTTCAACACCATATCGTTTTATACACTGTGGGGTCTCCATAACCCTTCCGAGGGCGTTCTCGATTTTGGCGGTTGGAAGAACCTTCAACCGTTTATCGATGCGGCACATGAGTCCGGACTATGGATGATAGCAAGACCCGGACCGTACATTGTGAGTTCACCTCCGAGACGTCTGATCAACAAGATTTCTGCAACGAGATGACATGGAAAGTACAAGTGCAGAATACATAGGACGCATGACCGGAACTCGCTGATGTTAGAACGCCGAAATATCCGGAGGAGGCATCCCTGGATGGGTCACGGCGCTCAACACCACCTTGCGGACGGCAGATCACAAGTTCAGAGACGCATACGGAGCATACTGGGCGGCTGTCGGTGAAATCTTTGCAGCCAATCAAATAAGCCGGGGAGGACCAATCATCGCGGTTCAGATCGAGAACGGTGAATCTGACTTGGAGATATGGCTGTCAGTAAGCTGACAGCAGAATACTACCTCAATGCCAATGGCGATATCGATACGAAATACGTGGAGAATCTTGAATCCAGTATGAGACTTTCTGGGGTAGAAGTTCCGTTCACATTCAACGATGTACGTTATGGATTAAGATAGATCGCTCATATAAGGCTAGCAAAGAAGGCCGACTAGTTGCTGGACAAGGCGCGGTCAACATTTGTGAGTCTTGCGTGAGATTGACACTCACTCAAAGACGGATTTGATAGCTATCCGCAATCTGCAGATTGCTCGCAGCCTTATGATTGGCCATATCAAGTAGACACGACATATCGAGGGGTACGATGACTACCAGCTCGAATCCGCTGACTTTAGTTCTTACAGAACACCACCGGTCGCGCAGGGGAACCTTTCACAATTGTGAGATGCAAGGTGGCATTGCTAATCGTAGCCTGAATTTCAAGCGGGAACAACACCCATTGTTGGGCAAGTTGGGTTTGACAATTGCCTACCTCTTTATTCGGCCGATTACGAACGCGTCTTTTATCTCAATGCTCTCGCTCAAAGTAGGTTCCATGCGATTCACCATGCTCACGAAAGATCTGAAAATCATCAATCTATACATGATATATGGAGGTACTAATTGGGGACATTTGGCGTTTCCGCGTAGGTGAAAGATCCCAATCAATCGATGACGATCGCAGGCGCTATCACCACATATGATTATTGGGCGCCCATCCGAGAAGATCGATCTTTGAACGAGCCAAAATACTCTGAGCTTAAAGTGAGCCTCCATTTAACGTCCACGTACTGGAGGCTTACATCAACTTCCAGCTTATCGCGCATTTCCTCGAATCGGCAAAAGAATTTTCGAAGACATGGATCTTGGGATCCGATAATTACACTTATACGTCGCTGCCTGGAGATATTCAGGTAGACGAGCTGCGCAACCCGGACACTGATGCTGGGTTCTATTTCGTTCGTCAAGCCAATTCCAGCTCTACATCAAAAACCTCGTTCGATCTCGACCTCAGAGTTTGGCACGGCAACGTGACCGTGCCCGTCACATTAAATGGACGAGTAAGTTTTTGTAGAGTGAATATACCTGAAGACAGGACTCCCGGATCGTGGTCAGCAACTACTGCTGGGGTGCGTCTTGCTTGTCGTACTCCTCGGCCGCCATCATGACTTCGCATACTATCGGGAACTGCGATGTCGTAGTCGTCTATGGCGATCCCCATCAGTCTATGGAAATAGGATTACCCGATGACAAATGTGTTGTCCGGAAGCTTTCTGGCGAAATTGACCTGAAATCCAGCGTGGTCAGCGGCAGAACCGTCATCACCTACCTATCTTCAATTGGACACACCGTAGTCCAAGTCGATGGCGGGGCCAGGCGAGTGATCATACATATAGTGGATACAATAACTGCATATTCTGGGTGGAAAGTCTCGCACGGTGCGACATCGAGCCTTGTTTTCGGACCGTACGTGATGTTTCTCGTGATATTTGGGCATGGTGAACGACAGACGAGGTTCGCGTCGGGTGATAGAAGGTGGTCGCCATGCGACGACAAGAAGAACCTTCCACGAATGAGACTCGTCTGACGCCCAGATACCTCGTTCGTTCTTCGTCTAGCAAGGGGTCGACTCTGGAGATCATTGGCGATACCAACATAACGACAACTATCAGGATTCATGCCGCAGAGACATTCACAGCTTTCACCTGGAACCAATTTCCGTTGCATGTCGCTAAAGGAGCCGACGGTATATGGCAAGGTCAGATAGAAGGTCCTGCCAAATTATTGCCTCCTCAGATCACCAACTGGACATACGCAGACTCGCTACCAGAGGTCGCACTCAGCTTCGACGATAGCACCTGGATTGTCGCCAACAAGACTTGTACCGCGAATCCCAACATGGTCTACCCGGACTATACTGCAGTCTACAATCTCTACACGCAGGACTATGGCTTTTTCGTTGGATGTTCACTCTTTCGAGGTCGCTTCGTGGGAACAGGAAATGAAACTGGAATTGACTTGAGTCTGTCGCCCGGGACTAATGGAGCGGGGGCAATATGGGTAATTTTTACCGCTTATGCAGCTAACCCCAGATCAACGGAGTTTATGTGGGATCCGCTTTCGTACCGGCTGACGGTGGAGTAGAGGGTAAGTGACCTCTGATCGTCACGCCATGCAGCTTATTGGGAGACGTCAATGCAACTTTCATATTTCCAGCTAATGTCATCAAGACCGGCTCGGAAAACGTCATAGTAAGCTCAACCAATGGCCATGGCTGACTTTGAGACTATTGTGCTCGATACCACCGGTCTTGAAGAGACAGACCAATTCTCCGGCACACCCGAAGACATCAAATCACCGAGAGGCATTCGGGGTTACAGTCTCATTGGAGGCAAAGATCTCGAATGGCGTCTGCAGGGAAACTTGGGGGGAAGCACGGACTTCCCGGACCAGACTCGTGGGATCTACAACACAGGCGGACTGTATGGCGAACGACAAGGCTGGCATCTTCCGGGCCGGCCTAGTGGATCCTGGCAAACCGGTGGGCCAGGGGACACCCAAGGCTCCGCCCCGGGTGTCATGTGGTACCGGGGCCAGGTGGAGACCGAATTCCCTCAAGGATTGGATGTCCATTACAGGTATGACTTTTCCGTGGGAGAGCGACTGACGACAGCTTTGTATTTCCAAACAGCACAGGGGCGTTCAGAGCCCAGCTTTTCGTGAATGGATGGCAATTTGGCAGGAGATTCGGGGATGCTGGTATGTGGCGAGTCATTCATCGCTGATCCCAGGGCCTCAGCTGGTCTTTCCAGTTCCGCCCGGAATACTGGTCAACGGGAGCAATACAGTTGCTCTGTCTGTATTCTCCTTGAACGGCTCGACTGCGGATCTCGGTATAGGAGCGTCCGGACTGAAATTGCAAATCGACCGAGCTATCTCCACCGGTTTCAACTTCTCCTCACTCGGCGTGGTGTCGCCGACGTTGAGGGATGTGCACGGATAAGGCGACTACGTAGCGAATCACGGGTCTAGGTCCTGAGGTGAAGCGTTTACGCATGCAGGGTTCGGGGTTTAGAGCTATAGTAGATGGGTAGGATCGGTGATGTCTATCGGGACAAGCGAAGAATGCAAAGGCTCAAATCGGCTGCAAGCTGCGTTATGATATAACGTCAAGACACTGAAAAGTAGCTTCAGTGGCGCGACCTTATCGTCCGCGTTTGGGAGAATCGTTAAAGAAATTAGCACTCAAGAGAGTGACCAACATCCAAGTCAGATGAGCAAATATTGCGTCAAAGTGCCGATGCTCATAGATTTGCCGATCACACGGAGACGACGATGAAAGTCCTGGAGTCAGCGATGCATCGATCTCACATCGATCGTCAAGGTTGTGACTGCGACTTCTCGACTTTCCGGGATGAGAACATGTCATGTAAGGTGCGATGCCTCGGATTGCATGTCTTCGATGGTGTGTGCGCAGGCAGATAGCTTTGTCAGTAATTCGAGAGTTTGTCGGTAATAATGTGTCTCATCACTCACGCATGTTGTATGCTTGTCCGGGGATTTAAGATCTTTCTGGCATGGCTCATACATCCATTCGACGGAAAACAAGTAACCTTGATGGACCGGTTGCGGCTTGTCTGAATCAGGTTGTCTACCGATCCAAAGATCGATTCATATGGCGATAAACAAATTGTCTCGTTGATCACGTTGCAGCCATGCAAGCCCCAGCCATGCAAGCCCCGATTTCTGCCTAGCCTCGCCCGAAAAGTGTCCTTTTAGATAGCCTCGACTGTGAATGTTTCCGACGTGACATGCGGGGGAAGAAGAAGGCTGGGTGAAAAACACTCAATGCCAGGACTGCGGCGGCAACCATTCTGGGTGGTAAACATAGACCTCAGATGAAACGTGCAACACTTACGCTCCATCGAGAATCAAAAATAGAGTCTCATTCTGCATCAAGGTGCTTCCCCATCCCAAGGCCATTTCTGGTATACTAGATCGTCAGCAAGTACGTTCAGCGGTGTGGTATCCGACTGACCGATATATACAACGTATAAGCACAGCAACGTATGCTAGCAAAAGAGCGTAGATGAACAAGGTAAAGTTCGGGCCTGTTGTCGTCTCATCGATGGGAGTGTGGACAGCGGGAGATGGGAACGAGGTATGCGCAGAGTCGACTTGACCTGCGTTATGGCCCTTGGACTCGATATTCGCTGGAGTTTTGGCGTCTGAGTCCAGCTCTCCGCATCTAGCAGCTCGACGATATCTCCACCAATATATTACCATGAAAGCCCCACAGAAAGCCATATTTGCAGCCTGGAGATCAGCTATGCGAGGTGTCCACGGTATGAGACTGCTTGCCTGAAAGGCCACACCGGCCACAAGAAGATCACTGCCGATGTCCAGGAGTTTTGCATTGGTTTCCCCGCCTGTGGCCGTGGCCGATATCGCACCTCCGATCGCTTGAATAACGATACTAAGGAAATCCGTTCCGACGAAAATCCAGGGGTAAAGGTTCGGACGTAGAACCGAGAACTTGACTCCCTTTTCAATGACTATCCATTTGAATGTGACCGAGATGGCCGCCGCAACGAGAGTAGGGGCGAGGATAAGCATGACGAGTTGGATGACAAAAGCACCATAGTTCCAAACAGTCCCGATCGGAGACATGGCTATACGAGCAGCGTATCCCATCAGCTCGAGAACGATGCCGATCCCGAGGAATATCGAAAAAGTCCATGTTCGTGACCTTATGCCGATGGTGGTAGTGTAGACGAGAGCAATCGCATAAAAGGCAGTATAGAAGATACAGGCGCCCAGATTGAAGTAGTCGCCGTATGTCGAGGCTTCGACTGGGCACAGAGCGTTCACTTGATCGCAGTTGTTGAATCCTGGACGATAGCTGGGATCTGCAGACATTGTAATCAAGATGATGCAGTGATAGCAGGTTGCACTATGGCAACATATATACGACACAACTTTTTCGGGCGCCGGCTTGGCACCGCGTATGCCCGAAATTGATACGGGGAGAGCCACGTGGCAAGCCCGACTCCAAGCGATACATGTTGCGCTATCGTCGACGCATCTCGCAGGGTGCCTTGACTTGCGGCAAGCTTCTTTGATTATACTATTCCTATGCATCCTGATAATTCTCTACTCCCATTTCAAGGCAACCTTCAAGTCTTGTCGCCAAGCACCTCCGTCGGTGGCACTCTGCAGGTCTGTGATGTACAGCGTCGATCCTGCACAGATCTGCGTCGAGTTGGAAGTGTCTTTTACCTCGTCTCCCAGCTCCAATTGGAAAGAAGACGGACATGAGTGGACTCCAGCGATAGTGATATTCGCGAGAGGTAATCCATCATCAAAGGTACCGCTACTTGTCGTGCAGAGTATGCCGTCATTCATTTTCAACTAGCTTGTCAGCTAGGCACTTGATGCAGTATACATACCTCGACCGACTTGGTTTCTTGTGGGGATGTCGATACCCCATCATCGAGATAGAGATCTCCACAGGCAAAGCCATTCTTGTCCAAGGCCACCACAAGCGACCATGGGCTGGTCCGGGACATGGCGGTAGTGTTTTGAGCGGCCTGTACCGGAATTATGAAGCCGCCTCGAACGTGAATGGGCTGATGTTCAAGTGGGGCATCCAGAGTCTTGTTCTCCCCAGCAGATGCGTCGACGGCCTCAAGGGTATACCAATCGTACCATATCTGACCGTCCGCGATGCCTGGAAATACACCCTGAACAGATGTGGCCAAAGGAGCTAGCACTGGCGTTATCAACAAGGCCGGACCGGACATAAATTGGGTTTCCACCGCTTTTAGCGAGGGATCATCTGGAAACTCCCAGCCGAGTGCCCTCAAGACCGTCTCTCCGTTGGTGTTAGCCTTGTGGAATAGCGTATACGTATAGGGGAGTAACGAATACCGAATATTCATGATTCGTCGAGTCGCCTCTGCAGTGGTTGACCAGCGGTACGCTTCTTGCGCAATCGTGTTGCGACTGTTATGATTTCGGTAGAGCGGATACCAAGCACTGAGCTGCATCCACCGGGTGCAGAGTTCCATATCAGCATTACCACGGAATCCGCAAGTCTCGACACCAAAATACGGGATACCGGCAATCGACATAGCCAAAGCTTGACCAATTCCGAAATACATGTTGCCCCAGGTCGAAGCGGTGTCACCTCCCCAATGTCCAGCGAAAGTACCGGTACCGGCAAACGTGCTTCGTGCTAGAACGAATGGTCGAAACCCTGGTTTGGCGGCCTGTAAACCTTGAAATGTTGTTTTGGTGCTCATGTGACCGTACAGATTGTGAAGATCGTATTCATATACACCATCATTGTGGGTCGCATTGGGCGAAATGACTTGCTTGATCAGCGAATTCCCTGGTACAGCGTCGTTCTTGATGGCGTACGGCGGGAAGTTGAGCTGTCGAACACCTGGTGTCGCACTTGTCCGGACATGCGTCGTAGTAGCGGTTGAGGTCATCGGGTATGCCGACGACTGCGAAGCGAGAGCGACAGAGGCTGAGTTAGCCTCCGTCGAGTTAGTGACATTGAACATTTCCGGATAATCGAAACTAACGGCGACCTTAGAGTCTGGATCGCCAGGAAGAGGAAACGGTACATGGATTGGGTTTTGATCTAGTAGTCCGGTTCCGCATGAGCCGGTACAGAACGATGTCGCGTCATTGACATCAAGCCAGAACCCGTCGAAGTCCAACATATCTTTGAAACGGACGATCTCGTCTGCCCAGTACCTTTGTCCAGCCTCTGTCACGTGATCGACATATGCCGAGATGCCAGACCATAGCACCCCGTAGTACGGGCCTTGGTCTCCATTCTTGATCAACGCCTTCTGAGCGACGGCGCGGTCATAAGGAGGGTAAGAATCGCTATCGTTGTTGGGGTTCGGAACGTAGACATTGGGATCAAGAATCGGAAAGTAATACTGTCCGTTGGCATGTAGTCTGTCCAGAAAGGCTTTTCCTTCTTCTAATCCGTATCGCTCGTCGTCAGTCGTGAACAACCTGTTAAGGTATAGATAGTCGAGATCGTTCGCAATCATCTCAAGTTGTATCCCAGCGTTGGCATAGAGGTCGATGACCTCCTGGAGATTCGTCCAATTCTGATATCCCCATCTGACCTGCATGAACCCCAGAGTCCAATACGGCTGAAGATATGGTGTCCCGATGATTTGAGTGTGGTACTGGGAGATGACCGAGTTTGGCTTGCTTCCACTGAGAAAGTAGAGATCAAAGCTTCCACCAATCGTTCGGTACGTTAGTTGATCAGGTCGCAGTAGCCAGTCTTGACCATGAGCGTTGCGAGCATAGACACCATGAGAAGTCGAATCCCCACCTCCATCGGGATATCGTGTCTCTAAATACATCGGATGGGTACTGTGACCGTTGACGTCAATGACATTGTCATTATCGAGATTATAGGATGCCCAAAAGGTCTGCGTCCAGTTAGTCCCCAGCCGAAAGGAATGGAGCGACTCCGCTAAGCCATAGATATTGTAGTCGGGGACCATTTTGGTGGACAACTCCAAAAACTGATCTTCGAAGACAAGCTTGGTGCCTGTCGTGTCGAACAAGACCTCTTCACTGTTTTTTCGGGCCACCTTGAACGAGAACGATGGATCGTTAGACCAAGTAAACACGAGATCCGAGTCTCCCGCATCGAATTCGTCATCCACCAATGGCTGGGGAACAATCTGTGGGTCGAGCATGTAATGAGAAGCGTTTGAAGAGCCGACATATTTGGGATAGATACGTACAGCCAAGCGTTGCTGGCTCTGATATTCGACCACAAGCGTCAAGTCTTCGATATCGTTCCCGTAAATGTTACAAGCAGGGCCATTTAGCTTCAGGTCGGCACAAATACCAGTCGACGTGTTGTGGACGTTGTGCGCGGTATATCCGGAGCATTGATCCTGAGCGCTGGGAGCTTCGTTGTCATTTACATTCGGAACGACATATGGTGCGTAATTGATTGATTCAGGAAGAATTGGTTCCAATGGGAAAGGTGGAGGGAATTGTGGCGTTTGGGCTGACTGGTTAGTCCAAGCCGGCTATCCCCGAATATCCACTTTGCTCACCTGTCACCCAAGCCGAAGCCAAGATGAGTGCACTGATCCTGGCAGATACACGCATGATGAATGAGACACATTCCTCCTCACTCCTCGAGCCATCTTCTATATAATCCTGATCGGCTGTATACAGCCTGACTGTGCCCGCCTAGTCAAGCTTGTCCGGATCTGACGTTTGCAAGTCGTCCGGGCAATGATATTAGCTCGATGATCCAAGCTCAGACAGATTCTCTGAGGCTATTATTAGACGTTTACTCCAGCATTTGCCTCGGGTCACCACACGAGCTCAAGTCTGCTTCTGCCGTCATGGGCTTCGCACTCTGCGTGAGTCCTTCGCAACAAACTGTAGATTGCGGGAATTAGCGTTGAGTACCGGCAATGATATCCGAAACCCAGGATGAGCATTAGTCTCGTTTGAAGACTGCGACAATAGACATGCTACATGTGCGATAAATGACGAACATGGCCGTTCGACGCCGTGGTCCCCTCACTCTACACATGTGTATCACTCGTGGTGATACATTGTCCACCTGACCATCTGGCCGAGCTGTCCCATCCCGGCTTTCGCATCACCCCGATCCAGGCCATAGACCGGTCAATGCTAGAAACAGCCTCTGTGGGGAGCAGATAACGGTTTCAAGACAGGCGACCAATTGAGTGTACCGTGAGAATCAGACTCGGAGGCTCATGTGGTATAGCCAGCAGCCTCAGTGAGTAGTGTTCCCCGGATGGTCAGCCTCGGAGCTGGATACGATGTCACCAAGGTTCACAATATCCACTTGCCAGATCGCCCTCATTGTGACTGCCTAGCATGAACCGTCATGTGTACACTCGGACAGTCGTTCGCATGGTCGCGGCGAGCTGTCTTGTCTACCAGTTCGCGATATGGAGCCAATCTTCGGTCGAACGGTTGTGTGGCTGGTTCCGTCATAATCTAGTCAATCATTGAGCAATACACCGAGCAACGGTTCACCTGTGGTATTGTTCTTATCTCAATCTGTGCTATCAACGTCACTGCGCCACATTGGGAGCCGAAGCGTTCCACCGCTCCCACGAGTATCAGCTAGGCCATTCAGACTCTCGCCTACTGAGTTCTTGACTGTGAGTCGCCAATACCAAATTTCGCTTCACTGACATCAAGTACATGCGTCTTACGTCAGATCATCATACGGCCTAATCGAGAAGCAGTGAACAGCAGGAATAGGAGCATTGTGCAATTCAGAGGGAAGCTCCGACAGCTCAGAGGTTCCGCCTTGGTTTTGCCGAACGTCCATGCATTGTGTTTGTCGCGTCTATGCCGACCATTCAACTGAAATCCGCAATCAAGCTGAATGGCAAAAAGCTCACACAACACAGTAGGCGTCGTACACCACTGGCGCCATTAGACATTTCTCGTCCTGTAAGAAGACCGGTACCTACCTTGTGTTCCACATCTAGCCGAAGAGGCGATAGCTACCTGGTTATTCAGCCACTTGTACCGCTCGTCCCCTGTTTCGAAAAAGCAATTCAACCGCATCCTGATCGATGAGCTTCACAGTAGGTTCGATTGAGCTTACGAGTATTGATCCGCTGTAATACTGGTATCCTCTCCTAGCTTGTCCAGAATATCCTTGGGCCCTTTACGAACGCCTCTGGTCTGTAAATAGATAGTAGCTCCATCGTGTGTTCTCAAATTATACCGCGTGTCGAGAAACGCTGTACTGTCTGCCTGTACGATCTCCCAATCACCCCCTCCAGGCAAGATCTCTCCCCGCAGCTTTGGTCCTTCAAATTTGCCGCCCTCTGCAGTGGTCAGCCAACATCTGAATCCATAGAATGTCGTACTGAAGATCACGTTCATCCTTTTTCCATACGGACCCTCTCCAATCTCGGTGAAGCTTTCCATATCACCTGTTGTCAATCAAGGCTAGAAAGGCTTCATAGCGATTTACCCACATTGGAGATGAAAGAGGAACTCGAATTTGGGTTCGGGCAGGTGGTTCAGATGAGCGGGGTGCTCAAACTTCAGGTGCTGTGGTGTATACTGGTCGACCATGATTCTTCAATTACTTTGAAACTGTCTTTGAAGTATAATCAAGGAAAGAAGGGGTTTGCTGCACAAGAGCTTGAAATGCGTAAGCCGGAATGAATGCGTCATCAACTGCTATTAACGGTTGCAATAACAGGGGTGTGGGGAACGAGGATCTCAATTTGTGAGGTTTAGAGAATCAGGGCGCGTTGGTCTCGCAAGTTATCTTTCTAACAATAATGTCAAACGCAACGAATGGGGTGACTGGTAAGCTGAACATAGCCAGCATCGCTCATCCGGACAGCTCCGCAGAGTCCCACTGGAGTTCAGGTTATCCAATTATCCGACTTTTACCAACGTGCTGGTATATTGCAGTCAGTACACCACCTATCACTGTTTCGACAGTGTCCTGATCCATACCAGTCCCATCACGGTCGGCACAATTGCTATACTTTTGCTCTTCACCTATCTCCGACTCTCTTCAAACCGCTGCGTGGCCCCGGTCACCCTTTTCGACTGGCTCTTGAATGTCGCGCTGGGAAGTACGCTTGCGGGTATTGTCAACGGCACAAGTCTTGTCCGAGGCTTGATTTCGCTGGTCACTCTCATGTCCTTTCAGTTCTTCAGGTAGGTTTGAGCTCTAAGGCGCATACTGATGACCTAGCTCGCACATTTCGTCGCACTTTGGCCCAACGCTCGAACACGCCCTCAACTCCCCACCACTCATAATCGCGTTCCGCGGGGGAGCGCTGAACGACGTCATGCGCAAGCACCGTATCTCAACTTCCGACTTGAATGGAGCTCTTCGCCAGCATAACATTTGGCACATCTCGGAAGTGGAAGCGGTCATAATCGAGTCTACGGGAAATTTCAGCATCTACAAACGCGCCAACATGCCCACCGACATTGAGCCTCAGGTTTTAATGGACGTGGCTGGATATCAGAAGCTGGCGGAGCATTTCGACATGGAGAAAAAGGGCGGTGGAGATATTCAAGGGGAGAAGGAGAAAGGTCAGGGGGCGCGAGAAACGTCAGCCAACGAGATCGCTGCCGAAGAGGCTTGACCCTGTCTTAAGTGGGGACTCCACTTAAGATCATCCAGCTGCGTCACCGATCGCTGCCTGTATATCTCTACGTTTTAGTGTCTCATCATCACATGTAACATATACACACATTGTCACCATGGCTATGCTTATACCAATCTTATTGCCTCATATCGTGGCTGCCGGTGCCAACATAGGTACGTGCGGCTGAGGAACATCAGAAATTAATGGCAGGTCTCGGAATCACGAACGCCTTACAAGGGGATTCATCCTCGGTCAGCTTTCAAATCGGTAAAAAGGTCTTTTCGACCAAGAAATCGTGCAACATCGATGCTTTACCGCCTGAAATCAGAGCTAGGATCCTTGAAATAGCTCTGGAAGAGAGCAAGTCGTGAGTGCACCATGGGTTCGACACATTGCTGATAGTAGGCTCATACTACCCGACCATGTAATTACCAACCCGCTCGACCCACATTACGCTCGAGAAATGCGTGAATTGGAACGAATGAACCCACTCAACCCTGATAGTGACCACTACCGATCGATCATAGGAGATAGGGTCTCGGCGAATGGTTACCCTATAAGTTCTTGGCGTTGGCAGCTAGTCTGCCGAGAGTGGAGGGAGCTGCTGGAAGCCCCGCTCTGGACACATCTGGAGGTCAAGGGCTACAAACCGTGAGCTCACGAGTTCTCCCCAAATACTGATATTAGCTGGAGCAATCTCGTAGCTGCACTGGAAAGTGAGACTGGTCTAAAACACGCATCACGAGTCAAGGAGATAACGCTAAGAGAGGGATTCCGTTCTCCGGATCAAATATGTGAGTTGAGCTCATCGTACGCAACTGATCTTCAGATACTGTCATCAATCATCCCGGATTCACAAACCTCCAGACCGTGAACATACTGCCAGACTACCCTACGTCATTTCACCCTCTCGTCTTCGCGACACCAATTTTTCCGTTTGGTCTTCAGCTCGTCCGTACGAAATCACTTGTTCGGTTCAACTATGGTATGCCGTTGGAGTCGACCACGAATCCGTCCTCAAGGCAACAACTGAAGATTATGCGACCCCGCTTCCTCGCCGTCACGACAGTGACCCCAACGGTCGACCTTTTTTCTGAGCTTCGAGACTTGGTCTCGTCGACTACTGAAATTCTCTCGATTCGATTCGTTTCGGTACGCGCCGTTCCGAACGCATCCTTGTTCTTATGCGCACCCTTGCAAGACTTCAAGCGGATCGACTTGTTCCTCAATCTGCGCCGTCCAACTAGGCGCCTCGCCGGAACCGCCGATGGCCGGCATATCGTCGACGAGCCGGATCCTGCGGGGCAACGACTAGCGGCTCAACTCATTGACGCCTTGGAGCTATCGGATCAAGATACTCAGGCTAGATACCGGGTGTGGAAAGTAGACGACTGGGATTTGGCTGGTTCAGCGCATTCTGCTCCGCGAACACGGTTGTGGCCGGTGCATAGCGATGAGCTCGAGGCAGCATCGCCTAGCTCTGCAAAGTCTGAGACTACTATGGCAGCAGCAGGACCGTCGAAAGTGGGGGACAAATCGCAGCGGTGGGAGCGAGAGACGAATCTGCGCTTACTCGGCGGTCTCATCAACCTGAGGCTGGAGAGTAAGAAGAGATGAATGATGTGAAGATCGCATCCACCGACCTGACCGAAGTGCAGGCTTAACGACTTTTATTTATGACCGTGAGCTACTGGGGTGGCATTATATCTCCAACCGAAGGCTGTTGTTTTCATAGCGCCTTGGCTTCTTGTGTTGAATGTATTCTTGCTAGAGAAACGTGTCGGCGATGGCCGATTAAGCAACTCCGAACTCCTTCCAGCTCCTTATCCGTATTTCCACTCTTCCACTTCCGAGATCATGGGCTTATCTACTGCTAGCAGCAGGGGTCATGTATCGCTACATAAGTATCGTAGCGTGAGCTACCCAGAACCACTTCATATTCCATTAAACGTGTTTTACAATGATTGACGCCAATCTTAACGGGGTGAACAAGCCTATCACCGACTCAATTCATGTCACCATGTCTGAACTCACCGAAGAGCTGCATGAGCTTCAGCAAGCTATACACGCCAATCCTCAAATCGCATTCCAAGAGACATTCGCGCACGACACTAGCTGTGATTATATGGAAAAGAAAGGATGGCAGGTAACGCGTCACGCCTATGGACTGGAGACTGCGTGGGAAGCTACATTCGAGGTCGGCACTGGTGGGCCGATCATTGGATACAACTCGGAGAGTGAGTGCTAAGCTTTCGATTGGCTTGTCGGCTGACATCTCAGTGGACTCGCTACCTAATCTGGGTCACGCTTGCGGCCACAATCTGATTTGCATGGGCGGCATTGCGGCAGCTATCGCTACCGCTCGAGCTCTCGAAAAGCATGGCGTTTCAGGACGCGTAAAGCTTCTGGGCACACCTGCTGAAGAAGTTTATGGGGGCAAATGCTACCTACTGCAGAGAGGAGCATACAAAGATTGGGAAGGCTGCTTGATGTGAGCTGCATCGGACACCGAGGAATGCAACATTGACTATTCAGGCTTCATGCATACATCAGGGGCTCGGGGTGCAGGATCCACCTCACTCCATGTATCGCTGCCTTCTCTGTTCAGTACACGGGAGTCAGCGCCCACGCAGGAGTACGTCGAACATGACATGAGGCTAGCTGACGATTAGGATAAACCTGAAGATGGTGTAAACGCATTGGATGCTGCCGTTTCTGCATATAACAGTATCGCCATGCTAAGGCAGCATCTACCTTCTGATCACAAAATCACTATCGTCATCAAAGGTAGCGAGAAGTTCATCTCGAACAGTGAGTCTTGATGCCAGTTGCAACACTGACCGAGTAGCCGTGCCCAATCAGTCATCCATCTGGGTGGGTGTCAGGGCGCCAAGCGGAAAACAGACTGTCAAAGCAATCGACAAGGTTTTGAACTGTCTCAAAGCTGGTGCTTTATCTTCGGGTTGTACGTACAAGATCAGCCGAGAACACATGTACATGGACATGCAGCAGTCCGAGGCTTTCACCGAGTATTTCACCCAGGTCACCGAGGGCCGATGGGGCAAAGAGGCTTACCCCGTGGATAGAACTCCCATCACGGCTGGCACAGACTTGGTAAAGTTTTGCAATCTGGCTGGATAGCTGCTGATAAGTAGGGCAATGTCTCGTACCATATGCCGGCTTTGCATGCCTTGTTCTACCTTCCAGAGGCCAAAGCTGGCGACTTTCCTCGTGGGTTCCAAGTCTGGGTCCCCTGGTGAAATTCTCCCTAATCAACAGACTCCGAAACTTTCGCCCAATGGACCAACACGAGATCTGCGACACTCACGACGCTCAAGACGGCCGAAGCTATCGCGATCGTGGGCATACGGATGATTATTGACCGACCATGGGCTGCAGAGGTCAAGAAAGATTGGGAGGATAATATGGCGCGTCTGGACGGTCACAACGTGAGACAGCAGGTTGAGGATGTTTTCGGAAGCTTTCCATTAAACCCAGACGTAGATCGCATGGTCTGTGCTTGTCATTGAACCATACTTTATGCATACTTCGCAGAGAGCCGATCCTTGTATTTATGAGCCAAACGTCGCATTGTCGGTGAACAAAAAGTCGAACTCAGAGGGATCGAAATCGGTGTAAAAAGGCTCCATGACTATTGGATCTGCAAGCTCATGGTGATTTCCTGCGCCATCTGCCAGGGACACAGGTCCGGGTTGGACTTGAGTCATCGCATGAAGACCTAAAGCGTCAGAACAGATCCGATGAGTGACATACCCAGGGCCGAGGCAAGAGCCTGAATCCTCTCTTGTGAAACTTTTGCAAAAGTTGTCCACCGTGGTTCAGCAAGTCCGAGAATCCATAACGCGGTCGTCAAATTGAGCTCCGTCTCTCTCGCTAGTAGCTCTTGTCGGATATGACAAAGGAGGGTTACATGAGCACAAGTGACAATGTGTTGCAAATGTTGCCAAGCGAGGTTATAATTTTCTGTCGAATACCAATCGTGATAGCGAGCCAAGATCTGAGTCGCAGAGCGAGCCATTATGGCGATGGAGGTCATGGCGTATCGTTCATCATCCAAAGTAGCACTTCGCATAAGCATCCGTCCCCACGACCAAAGTATGCCAGCAAAAGGGTCGATTCGATTGCGTCCAGAGGATTTTTCAAACACGGTCCAGCCCCGCAGCCACTTGTCCCAACTTTCTTCGTGAGCCAGCAACCAAGCCGAAGTGAGGCATGGTATTTCGGGAGCATGGAGATCCATCAGCAATTGATTGGTGAGCACCGTAAGGTCGACTACGGCCTGCCGAGGTTGGACAGGATCAATTCCGACCGCTTGCGAAGATGCCTGCGAGTTGGCGAGCATGCTAACAAACTCGTCCGGTTTCAAGAGGGGGCTGGACCCAGTCAGGCCAACAGAATAGCTATGACTCAGCACGTGGATGGATGGTGTAGCTCACGAGTGCGCATAGAGTATCAGAAACCAGATGTAATCCGCTCGATCGGTTGGAGACCAGGTGACGGTCGAGGGGGTCATCCTCTGATTCAGGCCTAGCTCGCGAGCTTGGTTAATCATCCATCCGTTCACAAAGCGCGAAGTCTGCAGGGTACAGACAGTAGTCGTATAAAACCACATGACACACAAAGCATCTGTCGTTAGTCGAATGCCTGGACATGACTCACGCAGAGATGTAAAAGAAGCGCTTCCCCATCGGGTAAGAGTGGATACCGCATGTCTATACCACGCCACGTCCTGCCGACTTGACTCCAGTGCTCCATGTGCTTCGCGTCCTCGCACTCCAAAATAATGATAGCGCGCATATCCACTGGCAAGGAACATATATACCAGTGCGGTTTGGTCGGGACCGAGGGTTGTCGGCGCGGTCTGATATCGAGAGTATAAATCGCGGACCCGAGCGGGCGTTAAAACGCTACACATAGGCAAGCAGTACGTAATGAAGATGTCGATGATTGTATCATCCACGGGCAATATGGGAGGTAGTGGAGGTAGTGGGGTTGATAAATCCAGCGCGGGATGAGTGTGACCTTCTATTCGCCCTAGATGAATAATCTGCCCTATTATCAGCGTTGTCATTGTTGATCCTCACCTGTCAAGTCAAGGTACACCCTCTCAAGGTCACGCTCCACGCGATGTGTAGCATTGAGGCGATGTAGTGGTGATGTCTCTCGGATAGCATCACTCGGTTCGGACGCGCGACTTTGCCTGAGGTCAGCTTTGCCTTGGGCGTGAACGTACCTGTTGGGCCGAGCCCGGTCTCGCACTTGGCAGTCGTCGAGGCCAGCAGAGATGCATGCTTTGCATGGATATGGCGGCTCGCATTTGGTCCGGCGTGTCCGACAATTCTCGCAAGCCTTGGATATACGACGTTGCCGGCTTGATCCTCCGGCAGACAGAAACATGATCATGCGAAGGTGGATCATCAGCCGAGCCGCGTCCAGCTTTATCTCGTAATGTCACGTGGCACCTCAGCAATGCAATCATTTGGTATGCATAGCCATTGCACAGTTTCGGAGATTCAATGAAACCCTCACACATTTGGTCTGATATTTACTACAGCAGGAAAAGCCTGATGTCATTGTCCCAAGTGCACTATGACTAGGTTCTTAACTCCAGCAGGGAGCTAGACTTCCCACTTGGCGTATCGGAAATACGCTGAACGCCGACAAGGTATCTCATTGGCGCCTTGAGCGTAAAGTCCAATGTGTACACCGGTAAAGAGAGGCACAAAGGCAGATGAAGGTACACCTCCGAGATACTGCTTATCTCCTTTGACTTGATAAGCGAAATTATATTGTTGTTTCGAAGCATCGATGAAGAAAGTGACTGGCTCGCCAGCCGTAATCGTCTCGGAACCGACTGTCTCCTGAACAATCAGCATGTCGTCCCAGCTAAACATCCGACCTACATGTAGGACATGCGAGTCATCGGGACGGCGGAACACGATACGCAGACCTCCCTCGCCGTCACCTCTCACTCCGATGGCAGCATAGGTTGTCGATGTTAGCCACACCGCTGTACCCGCTTCTTCTCCGGCCCGCGAGGGATCAAAGGTGACTTCCGTCGACCATTGCATATCGAATCGTGTTTGCTTTTGGAGTAAGACCGATGGAGAATGCTCGACGTCGAGAGTGTAGGGTCCACCCCGAATGGCGAGATATCCTGGCTTTTCGGAAAGGCTGTGAAATTCTCGCAGAGGAACTCGGATTCGGTACCAGCTGATTGCCAGTCCTGAGAGTGAGCTTGAGGTGATCTACATGAGCGCGACGGTTCCGGGACGTACTCTCCTGGTCAAATTCGTCCAGGAAGCTGGTTCTGTTCGGAACTAAAGTCAACCCATCGGCTTGACCAACAAGCTCAATGGGCCGCCTCTTATTGACGACCGGCCATCCGTCTACCCACTCCATGGGTGCCATAAAACTCTCGCGTCCTAGATGAGTAGGCATACCCATTGCTCCTCCTACTTCTCTCGCCTCGAACACCGGTTGTACGCCAAGGAAGACAGCGATCCATCTACCACCATCTCCCTCTATCAGGTCCATGTGGCCAGTGTTTTGGATGTCGGGGTGATCGTGGTTGTAGATGACCGGATTGATACCTTCCGGTGGAGCGTCAAAGGGTCCTGTCGGAGACCTGCTTCGGTAAACACATTCTGCCAGGTTAGTCTGGCGCCAATGACCCTGGATCACACTCACCTCGATGTCCTCCTTGGGTACCTCCTTCTGCCGTGAAGAAGTAGTACCAGCCGTCCCTTTTCAGGATATGACATCCTTCTGCTACACCTAAATCTGACGCTTTCGCCAGAACTGGCTCGGTGAGAGACGACCCCGTGGCAAGATCGATTTCATTTATCCATGATTGTATTCTTGGATTGCCGTGGATGGGTGGTGCGGAAAAGTCGAAGCGCGTCACCGTTTGATAGACCTTGCCATCGTCATCGAATAATAGCTGACATCAGCTTGGTTTCGCGTTCCAGACCACTCGGCTTACATCTTGGTCAAACCCTACTTCTTCGAAGTAGACCGCGTCCGACCATTTCGAATCGTCAAAGATGTCGTCAGTCGACACATAGAATCCGCTCGAGATGATGTCGGGACCGGCCTGGTGATCAGCTTCCATACTGTGTCCTGCAGAGGGTCAACATGCCTGAGATATCCGTAGTCTCCAGAAACACGAGCAGATCATGTACCATTTCCCCTTGTTGTACCTGAAAGTAGGGGCCCAGAGTCCCCCCGAGCTTTCGACCGTTTGCATGTCTACTCCTTGGGATCTCCTGTTGACAGCATGGCCGATAAGCTATCTGTCAACGATCAACTCTGTGATCAAGTAGTGAGCGACATACCTTCCAATTAACAAGATCCGTACTATGGTATATGGGGAGTCCCGGGAAGAACTCAAAGGTCGATGTCGACACATAGTAGCCTTTACCAGGTCCATCAGGCACGTAGCACAGAGACGGATCGGGGTTGAATCCCGGAAGAATGGGATTCCGATATGTGTTGGTCTTCTCGAGAGCTTGACTCATGGTCGATGTGTCGAAAGCCGTCAACTACGCCACGGGTCACAGTGATTCGTCCTGCGAGGTTTTATGGTACTTTGGTACGAAGCTGAAATTGCAGATGGCTGGTGGACAAGACACAAAGCGATCAGGTGGACGTGATCCATGATCAAATCGAATCTAGGACAGTCTCGGGAGAAAGGGATCGGTAGAATTGCCCTCGCCGAGTTTTCGGATGAAGTTCTGATCCGAAGGTCTTCGGCAGTAGCATGCACAGCCGATCAAGCGGAGTCAAGGACGAGGCAGCACACTGCACGTACCGTATAGCAACAATGTGGTTGTTGGCTACGGAAGCTTCGGAATCATCGATAGCCTCCCGGGAAAACATTTTCCCGAGGAGTTACCGAGACAACCGGGCTCCCGGCACCCCTATGTTCCGGACCTGTCTTTCGCTAATCCCCAACAAACCACATCAACATGACATTCCAGAGCAGATCAGAATCCAATCACAAGGCTTCGCTGAGCGTAGCTGTCGCTCCATCGGCTAATGGAAGACACTTGGCTCGATATGTGTCGCCTGATGCGCCATACTTTCACTTGGGTGATACTGCCTGGGAGCTGCTTCATCGACTCTCGCGTAGCGAGGCTGAGTATTTTCTCCGGAACAGAGCTGCCAAGGGATTCACGGGAATCATGATAACGCTTCTTGCTGAGCATGGGTAGGTTGTTCTTGGGCAGATCTCGTACGGTACGCTGACCATCAGCGGCCTAGACTATCCCAATCGTGACGGTGAATGGGCGTTCTTGCCATCGTCCGAGTCTACCAAAGAATCCTACCAGCCCGACTTGATGAAGCCCAATCCCAAGTATTTTGCTTTTCTCGATGAGATCATTCCACTGGCTGCCTCTCTCGGAATCACGATATGGCTCACTCCGACCTGGGGTCGATACGTCAATGGAGGATATTACGGATCTCCCCTCTTATGGACTGAAAAGACCGCTCACGCATTCGGATCATTCCTTGGTGAACGATATCCTTTCCACCCATACATTCTAGGCGGGGATAGTGTACGATATTGGAATGAGAAAGCGCTTGCCCATATTAAGGAGAGCAAGGATCCTCGCGAACTAGAGGTCAAGGACTTTGGTCCCATTTCGGAAGCGATGGCGCAGGGCCTAATTGCCGGGGAGGCAAAGACCATTGAGACTTTGAGAGCACTCCGAGGAGCTGCCGACTATAAAACATTCATCACTTTCCACTCTGCTCAAGGTCAGTGAATCTGTGCACTGCATTTGAGTTGTCGCTGATCTCCAGTCTGGCTAGCAGACGCGCCAGAGGCGTCCGCATCCGCTCAGTTCCCAGATGTTGATTGGCTTTCGCTCGACGTGGTACAAACTGGTCATCACGATAGCGGGGCACCCGATGTCGAACCTAAGGTTGGCGAAGTTCATGCTCAGACCGGAGCCGGAAACCTGAGCATGTGGTACGCTCGATCAAGCTACATACCAATCCGAAAAATGTATGAAACGCCTCGTTCAGACGGCAAGCCTCGACCGGTCATGGATCTGGAGCCGCACTACGAGAACACTCATCATTTTTTCAATGTAGGTGAACTCTCCTCATGTAGCTAATGGCAGCGCGACTGCCCGTTCTGGACAGCGAGAGACATCAGGTCGGGCGCATGGCAAGCGGTTAGTGACGTGTCTGTCTACTGTATCATTGCTGAAACCTCAGGTGTTTGCGGGGTAAGCCCCCGTATCACGTCGCAGTCGAGTGAACATCGCTGACAAGCAGTGCATGTGGATATACTTATGGATGCAACTCTATTTGGCAATTCCACAACGGCAACTCCAAGACCCATCCACCAATTGCTCCTCCTGTACGTGATATGGCTGGATATCTGATACATGCTGATCTTAGACCACCGCATTCACCGATTGGTACCTAGAACTTGATCTAGAAGGCGCCTTCACAGTTTCTGCCTTACGAAAGATCCTCGAGTCGCTTCCCGACTACTTCGAGCGAGTGCCGGACCAATCACTTATCGTTAGCTCCACAAATGAACCCTCGGACGGCAGCCGTGCAGGTGACAAGCTCATTAGCGCCATGCGGTCAAAAACCTGGCTCGCTGTACACTTGCCCCATGGTGGAGATATCGAAGTTCGTCTGGACAGAGAGACACTTCCTGGCAAGTGGCGTGCCTGGTGGATGAGCCCAAAGACTGGGGCGAAAGAGACCTTCCAGAGAGGTGAAGATCAAGAGACCTTGAAGGTGACATCGCCCTCCCAGGGGTCTATCGATGAGGACTGGATACTATTCGTTGATCGGGATGGTGGTATGTAGTTTAGCTTTAAATTGGTCCGAACGACCATTCGTGATGCCCGTACATCTTCCAAGGATGCAAACCTGATCTGTGTGCAGTTGGCCTTTTGTTCATTCTTGTCCGCCAGTTCTTCTATCACTATCGCCTACGAAAGTCAAATTTGTCGAGGACTACAATTTAATTGGCATCTTCTCCGCTGGAAGCCCATCCAATATACCAAGTCCTTTCGTTCGGTATGCTATAAATCAGGAGACATCAAACATAGGCTAATAGGAATATCCCTTTTGACCCAGAGAGTAAGTAGTGGCGATTGTGCAGACCCAAAATCCAATTCCCAACTCATGGTGTATAGCAGACATCACTGGCAGATCCGCATAACAGACATCACGAATGACTACATTGTGTGATATACTGACCCTAAAACTATTCACATCTCGCACACTAAGAGATCTTTTCCGAACATTACATATTTATACCGAGTACTGATGGTCACCCTCAACAGCCATCTTCTCGGGCTCTTCCCGGATGTCTTCCACATTTGTCTGATGTTGCCTTCGCTTGTCCTCGAGCATGGCGGTCGAGTCGAACTTGGCGAACTGCCTGGTTGGAATCCGAGCCTCGAACATGTAGTCTAGCTCCTCTAAAGAACGGCTACATGATCAGCATGCAACAAGTCACTCTGCGAAGGAGAACTTACCCCTTGAGCTCTGGCAGGAAGAAGTAGACGTAGATACCGGAAATAATCGAGAATGCCATCCAAATGAAACCAATCTTACCACCGAGACCAGCGTATTCTGGGTTCTGGATGTATGGCGAAACGAAACCAACAGCTAGACCGACACCGAAACCAGACCAAGATCCGACAGCTAGGGTCTTTTCTCGTAGTGGATTGGACGACACCTCCGCAGCAACAGTCCTGGCAGGATTAGCTCCTGCCTTAAGAAGAAAAATGAGGGGGATACATACCAAGGGATCGGTGACCAAGTGTTGGCAAAGACGGCAACCCAGAGGAAGAGAGATGCGACAAGAAGATTGGCGTAAACTCCGGTAGGCTGAACAAAAGCGGTAGTGATCGCACCAAGAATAGCCATCCAGATGGCGCCGGAAGCGGAACCGACGAGCAGCACTTGTGAATAAGCATTGAGACGGGTTTCTTCGAGCGAGACACTTACAAGTTCGTCGACCGACCTTGTCTGGCAGGTAAAAGGCACCAAGTGACGAAACGAGGAGAACTACGTATAGAATGAGAATGATGGTGAAGACATTGTTGATACCGAGACTGATGAAAGTAGTGACAGTGTAGTTGGATACAAAAGAAACACCTTGAGCCTGTTGGAGCGATTGTAAGCCGATGGCGAGCAAAGTTCGTCGCAAGTTGGCACCTCGGAATAGCTCGGCCCATCCGCTACCACTCTGAATTTGTCGCATCTCGTCGTAGGCGGCCTTGATCTCTTGCACCTCAGCCCAGACGTGCTCGTCAGTATATTCGGGAGACATCTTTCGGAGAGATCGAATAACGGCAGCGGCGTCTTCCAGTCGGCCTTGTCCGGCGAGCCATCGGGGGGATTCGGGGAGCAAGGGAGAGCAAGCGATGATGGCGATGGGCAGGATGAACTGTAGGCAAATGGGAAGGATCCAGTTGAGGATGTCCATTCTGTTGACGACTCCATATACGGTAGCGGCGGCGAGAACGTATCCCACATTCTGAATGACGTTGTAGTTGGCCATCAAGGTACCTCGAAGACTGGCAGGCGCGCACTCGGTAAGGTATACTCCGACAACTGCTGAGGCAATCCCCACGGACATATTCAAAATGATTTTACCCGCGATCAGGACCCAGTATTGTCGACCGATAGTCGAAAGAGCTTGGATCAGAGTGCCCAAGAGACCGAGCACAGCCAGAAGCAAGAAGCTCTTCTTTCGTCCGTACTTCTCATCTTTGGATTAGCTATTGCTGTGCGCTTCTATTCTATGACATACTAAACCAAGGAGCGATCTGGCAAGTCAGCGCGAACCTTGACACCTTATGGCTGATCACGTACCATACAACCCAACATGATACCTGCTGTACCAAGACCGGTACCCGCACTCTGCTCACTACCCGAAAGTCGAGTACTGGTCACACCGGTGGTTGGATCGGTGATTGTCAAATTACCAAATTCTTGGTTAAAGTAGGTAGCTCCCTGGGATGTCAGATCAAGGGAGGAGAGTCAAAGTCGAAGGAATTTACCAAGATGAGACCCCACCATCCGTTGTCATACTAGTCATCAGTACACCAACACGCAATCGGAGTGTTTGAAGCTTACACCAAAGCTGAGAGCTCCTAAAGATCCGAGGAAGGATACCAATGCCAATCGAGGCGTCTACACTGTGTCAGATGATGTCGAATACTCCAAAGGGGAATGAACCCACTAGCTCCGAGTAGAAACCTGTCTTTGCCATCGTGGAGAATTTATTGTCGCTTGTGAACGGCTGAGGGTCGCTGAAGAGAGGGGATTGTGGAGCCAAGAAGGAGACCTCTGGGGATTGTTCTTATACATTTTCTGTTCGTAACTCCTTGTTCCGATCAATGAGTCTGGAATATCTTCACGGCTGAAGCGGAAAAACCTCGCAGGAATATTTCCTGCTCTTCGCCCTGACTCTGTGCCTCGGACACCTGAAGCATCCACGGCAACGCCGGCCGAAAACAATGGGATCAACGGAATAATGCAGAGGTAGCCTGTAGATCCCTGAAGTGACAACCGCCGGGATAATTCGGGGCATCCGGGAGTGTTGTTGCCTGCTACTATACTGTCCGAAACATTGAACGCGCATCCCATCTTACCAGACTCGCTGATTTGTGTCTCCGGGACCTGGGCAACCTCGCTGAATGTGACCTTGACGGATGCTCGTTTCGGTAAATAACTATCAGATCGCTCATCCGAACAACCGGGTCGAGAACGCCAAGCGTATTCAGAGGTGCACCTTAACATTCGATTGAGCTCGAGTGGAGACAGCTATCTCAGGTCATACACGAACCATTCTTCACGTATTCGCCATGTTCACCTTCCCATCAGACTTCCACTGGGGCTATGCCACTGCATCGGCCCAAGTCGAGGGATCGGTAGGTGAATATGTGCGGTTTTAGCTAACGTAAGATCGAGACCGACGGAAAGAGTCTATCAATCTGGGACACCTTTTCGGCGGATCCATCGCACAGCGAAGACGGAGGATCCACCAAGACGGCTACCGATTTTTACAACCAGTGGGAGCAGGATGTTGCATTGATGAAGGAATACGGAGTCAATGCTCATAGAATGTCGTTGAGCTGGAGCAGAATCATTCCGGGAGGAGGACGTGATCAACCCGTTAACAAAAAGGGAGTTGAATTCTACAGGAAAGTGATCCAAGGACTCCTGGATGCTGGTATTGTAAGTTGACTATACTGAGATAGGTGGTCCCGCTGAATTCATAGACCCCATTTGTCGTAGGCCGTTTCTTCGCAGATATGGAAATAAAGATCTGATGACAAGACACTATTCCACTGGGATCTACCGCAAGCCTTGCAAGACAAATACAACGGTTTCTTGTCGAAAGAGGTTGTTGACGATTTCGAGCGATACGCCCGGGTTTGTTATGAATCGTTCGGTGATCTCGTCAAGTTCTGGTTCACCATCAACGGTATGGTCGTCTGTAATGGAGCGGAACTTTTGGCTGATGTATCAGAACCCAATGTTTTCTCCTTACTCGGCCATTGCTTCGGTAAACACGCTCCAGGCCGATCGTCAGATCGACGAATCTCTCCGGAAGGAAACAGCCAAACAGAGCCGTATATCGTCGGCCACAATCTCCTGCTATCGCACGCCTCAGCCGTCAAGGTCTTCAGGGAGTTGTACGGTGAGACGAATAAGCAGATTGGTCTTGTTGTCAATATGAACTGGGGAGGTACGTCAATACCTGCGACTGTCCCGAAGCATGAAGCTGATCATCAGAGCCATATGACCAAGAGCCAGAGAGTGGGTACTATACGGTTTGTCAGATCTGAGGAGACTGATGAATTAGACCTCGCTGCTACCGAGCGGTTCTTGGCTTTGACCGTGAAATGGTAGGCCCTGTTAATATTGGAGGTGTCGCCAGCTGATCCTCAGGTTCACCGACCCCCTCAAGTACGGGGACTATCCTCAGCTACTAAAGGACATCCGGGGGGATATTTTACCCAAGTTCACCGAAGAGGAAAAGGCCTTGGTCAAGGGATCCACCGATTTCCTCGCGTGAGTTCAGGCGTAGTCTGCCAGGAGTTTTCCTGCTGACCTGCAGCGTTAACCATTATACCACCTATGTCATCAAGCATCAGGACCCTACTCAGATTGACCATAGCGACATGTGGAAGGCGTTCATGCCGGACGTCGCCATGAGTTTCACCGACAAGGAAGGAAAGGAGATTGGAAAACCTGCTGGCTTATCATGGGTGCGACCCGTCCCTTGGGGGTTCGGTAAGCTGTTGACATGGCTACACGAGTTGTACGGCTGGGACATTTACATGTAAGTCATCCTTCAAACTCGCTATCACTCGATGCTGATACGATAGCTCCGAGAACGGTGTTGTCTGTCCAAGGGAGAATGAGCTATCTCGTGAAGAAGCAGTCAGAGACGATTTCAGGATCGATTATCTCTCTTCGTATGCCGACACGATAGCTACCAAAATTAGCGAAGGTGTTTCCGTAAAGAGTTACCTAATGTGGGCTTGGACGGACAACTTCGAATGTAGGTGACTTTGGGTTGATTACGAGCCGAACTGACGTGTAGGGCAAGAAGGATTCACCGCTCGATTCGGTGTCGTGTGGATCGATTATAAGGATGGTTGTAAGCGGTACCCCAAGCAGTCGGCTGCGTACATGAAAAAGTACTTCCAAGAGCGAGTCCAGGCTGCGTGAGCCCGAAGGTCTATTGAAGCTGTGTTCATGGGTGTATCAGAGATGTTATGCAACGGATGCTGAATGTAATGACAAATGCATATACTACGATCAACGTAGGTATCACCACTATGATCAACATAGAGGGTGCCAAAGAAAAGAAGAGGTAATGTGAATGGTCTAAATTCTTAAGGATCTCTTTGCGTGTCGCCTGATTACCTCTGTTCGTTTGGTGTTTCTAGATAATCAGCAACAATCGACGAATGGGGCAATTGACTTGCCGTCGCCTGCATCGACCGGTAGCATGGGCGCCAGAGGTGACTAAAGTCGTGCTAGTCGACCAAGCAGAATCATCGGAAGGAACAGGAGCGTCATCGGTAGGGGCGGTGGCAGCCTCGGTCACGGAGCTCGAGGAAGCAGTAGGTGCTGAAGGAGCTTCACTCCCGGCACCATTCCAGACTGCGGGTCCAGGAGGCCTAAAGGCGTTAAAGTCATCACCGTAGTAGAGGTTGAATCTCCTGAAATCGTCATTCAGATTGTAGGCGGCAGGGAAGGTGACGGTATCGGTTGGAACAAGGTTGCCAGATGATTTGATGTTGGCTTGGATACAGTAAGGGTAAATCTGGGGATCATCGGGATCATGCATGGCAATGATCTCGTGTCGGATCAGGTAGGGTCTGATCATCAGCAAAGAATGGGTTGGGGGCAGAGGGGACCTACCCAGAGGCGATCTCGGTAGGAACATGGAAGGTCCAAGCCTTGGTACGAGTGATGGTCTCGGATGCAAACTCTCGTCCATCCCATCCTGCCTCAGAGATCTTGAACCATTGAAGACTGGAAGCATCGACACCATCACATCCGCTTGTAGGACATGCCGCCATGTACTCCATAACGGGACCTAGGGGTTACAACATGCTGGATCTACTGGAGAAAGCCTTACCTCGGTGTCCCCAATCCCACTCGTCCCAGTGAGCGGTGATGGTGGCTCCAGCATTGACATCCCAAGTCTGAATGTTTTGTGTGGGCGCTTCCCATCCACCACAAGCGACTGAAGGGCTGTACTGGTCGGTAAATCCTGGATGTCAGCTTTCCGCTTGATCCTCGCCGATAACATCACTCACCCAAATCTCTGTTCGTTGTGGGTCTTTCCGCTGTGATTCCCAGTTCGGGAGGCCATGCTGGGTTGAAACCAGGCTTGGCTTCATTGTCGATGACCCATGATCTGACGTATCCGTGCGCCCTCACAGAGGTAACGCCGGCAAGAAGAAAGGTGGAGAGGATGGAAAGGGTGGTATACTGAGTCTCAGCTACAGTTCGTGTAGCGTACAACAAAAGAGTACTTACTCTGGAAAACATGATGCTGTAAGGCCGTGTGAAGGGAGGGTGACGAGTTATGTTCCTTTGGCTGACGAGCTGGCCTGAAAGTGTTACTAAAAGATGGTGGATGCCAGCAGAATCAATCTGTGCTGACTGTGGTCGTGAAGAGTGATGGGTGAGTGAGTGATCAATCAATGATCGGCTCGAGTATATATGATGAATGAGTATGATGAAGAACGAGAAGGGGGGAGTTTGGGGTTGAAAAGGCCTCGCTGGAAGAATGTCTTGGCAAACGCGTAAGGTTAAGGGGTCAACGGGGTACTTCATTGTCAAAGGGCGTTTCAGCTTCGAATACAAGGGAAGTGTTGCGCCGCACAGCTGAACGTCGCCTTCCTCTCCGCTACCCTTGGACGAGCAGCTATCCCGTTCATATGCAGTGCGTCGCCGGGTCGAGTGATTGGTAAAATAGAGTGAGTAGGAGTAAAGGGAAAAGCGGTCGCGAGACGCGTTCATTTCAAGGGACTCGATCTCTTGGCATTACGTGGCGCAGGACAAGTTCCGGATGCAGCGCTCGTAGTACAGAGTCTGGGACTGGAAGATTGCATCACTTCGACATACGCAAAGCCTATCAAAGACTATATGGATGTCCTATACCGATCAGACAGTAGTGGCTTTGGGCGCCAAGCAGGATCTGATTATCAGCCATGTTCTCGCTTTGTACGAGAACAGACGTACCGAGGCTGTCCAGGTCGTCTACTGTGTCGACCTCGACCACGTCCAGTAGAGGGAGCACTGGACGCACCGCCAGTACCAGCGGGAATGCTGCTCACGCTATCAGCTGAAGCTGAAGGAGATGGAGTATCGGAAGAGTCGGGCGCAACTGGGGTTTCGGAAGCTTGATCGACTGGAGCATCGGAAGTGTTGCCGGATCCGGTGCCGACGTTGGCGGGCGAGTCGGATGGCGAGGGCGTATTTACCTCGATGTCAGACGAGGAAGTAGCAGGATCAGGAGAAACAGCCGCTGCGGACGATGAAGCAGCATCGGAAGCGGCAGGAGCTGTGTCACCGCTTGCCCCCGAAAAGTCCTCGACCGCAGGTCCAGGACAAGTGAACTTTTGCGAGTCACTTTGGTTGACATTGAACGTCTCATAGTCGAGGCTGAGACTCTGACTATGATAGGCTTCTGGGAACGTGACGGTGTTGGTGGGCACGAAAGTTCCGCTCGAGCTGACGTCGGCCTGGATACAGACAGGATATACTTGGGGTTCCCCAGCAAAGTGCATAGCGATGAGCTCGTGTCGAATTAGATACTTTCTGCTTCATCAGCCGGTCATTCTTGTTGCGATGTTGTACGCACCCAGGCGCAAGTTGTGCCGGGGTATCGAAATTCCAGCTAGCACCACTGCTATTGAGCTTGTCCGAAGCCCATTCTTTCCCGTCATAGGCAGTTTCAGAGATCTTGAACCATGGCAGACCCGCCGCCTCGACGCCGTCACATCCATCTACAGGTCAGCTTCAGTTTGCATGAGTATGTCTTACCGGCTGGACAAGCGGCCATGTATTGGAGGATTGGGCCCTTGTGGGCAATAGGCCATTGATCCCAGAGTACGGAAACCTGTTTACCAGCTTCGACAGGCCAGGTCTCGACGACTGTACTGGTAAACTCGTCGGATCGTGCCCCACAAGCGGTGTCCTTCGTGTTCAGATCGGGGAAACCTGTCAAGTTTCAGTCTGTATTCATGCGAAGCAAGATGCAACTCACCTCTTTTGGGTTCAAAGTAGTGCCTTTGAGCAGTATCTGGCTGCTTTGCAGAGACATCCCAAGAAGGATCGAATCCAGGATGTTGACCATCTTGAACAGTCCAGCTGACAATATAGCCATGGGCATTGACGGCCGCCAAAGTGGCGAGAGCAGCCGTGACTCGGAGAAAAGTGAATTTCTACTCGATTAGTTGATTAAGCACATAGTCCACTCGACTTACACAATATGCCATAATGATCTCGTGGAGAGACGTAAATAGGTGGTGCGGAGAATATCGAAGAGAGTGTAGAGACCGGCAGAGGAATCAATCCGAGATGCCCCAATAAGTACAAAAGATGAGAAGGTGGAAAGGTGGTAAACGAACAAGGGGATATCAATCCACTTGCTCATCATATATATCCCAAGACTGAAAGGTGACACGCCAAAGGTACCTTTGACAGATTAAGGAGTGTGATTACATGACTTTGTGACACCGTTGATCAGGGGTGGCAACCAAAAGACATGTTTCAACCCCTATGATTACGTCGATCGGGAGTTAGATTGAGGTATTTTGGGGTCACTGCGAGCGAGAGTACCAAAAGAGCGATGTGAAACGTCGATTAACCGATAATACATACTGTTGACCCCGCTTGCAGTCGTTGTTTGATAGACTGGTACTATCGAGTCCGAGTCGGAGGTCATGCAAGGTCCCCGAATGGTTGAAAGGGGGTTGTAGAGTGGAAATCGTATGCGTATCAGGCTTGGGCCGCATGTTTCAGTCAATCATACACAGAGCCAGGATATACGATAGACTGATCTTCGACCGGCCAATACAGGAAGACTGAATTCAACATGATCATGCATTCCAAATATATCTTTTCGAGCCGACGAAAAGATTGGAAACACTGATTGCTCATCCCAAGCCTCCCAAGACAGCGCTAACAAGATTATGGTCAATATTGAGTGGAGTAAAGGCAGCATCTAATACAGGTACCAGTTCCTCCGTACAATCATCGACAGGCACCTGAGCTGCCAGCTCCCTTCGAGTCTGGTATCTTGGATACGACATCGCGGCTCCATCGTCACAAAGGCTCTCGGACTGAATTAGGGCCGTTCTATCTGATTTACTGAGAGGTTGATTGAGTGCAAAGGGGACCTGGGAGTGATGCCAAGACAGTCGACGGAAGTGTAAGAATTCAGCCTGCACGGTCATGAGGGGATATAAGGCCTCAAACGAAGGAGTTACTTTTCATTAATCTCTTATCGGTTCCCCGCCTCTGACTGTCGCCTCTACCATGCTTCCCTCGGTAGGCTGTAAATCTCACATTGTGATGGAGATACTGACCACCGCAGGTCAAAACTGCAATCCCCATACTCTCGGTACTTGCCGGTCAAGTGACCTTGATCACGGCTCATGACTTTGTCAACCACTGAAATGTGAACGGACAAGACCGAGATGCTTTCCATCCCTTTTCTCCCGGCACACTAACCGCTCAGAGGGTCACAAACAACGCCCAACTAGGTAGGTCACCCCTGTAGAGACACCACAGAACAGGACTGACGGGGCAGAATGGGATGAAGTGGATTCTCCAGAATCTGCATGTGGTGGCGTTGCCGATAGCGCCTCTGTCGAGAGCTGGACTCTTGAAGCTGGAAGCAAGATCACTGTGTTTTGAAAATAACTGGCCTATCCATCCTGATAAATTCTTCCCTGCGCGGAAGTCATCCAAACTGATTTGAGCACGACCAGTACTAGAGTACATGGCGTACTGTGGAATCACTTGTCAAGGTGTACCTTCAGCTTTTCTCGACTGGTTCAAGATCTCCGAAGAAGGGTGGACGGGTATCGATTGAGTTCCGAACGACATCACCAACCGACCAGAACATGATCGCACATTCACCATTCCGGCCGATTTGGCGCCAGGGTGAGTTGAAAGTATGACAACCTCTGCCAGCTCTTACATCAGTGCTTACCTCGTTCGACATGAGATCCTCGCCCTTCACCAAGGTGGTAAACCCCAAGCTTATCCGGTCTATTTTCAAGCCGAACTCACTGGCACTGTACGGCTCAACCTACCAATACCGCCAAATTCCCCGATGCTTACTATCAATCCCGAGTTCAAGAATTACAACGTCTTTGACATGTTGCAAGACCACAGCCAATTCATCTCTCCTGGTCCTCCGGTATATCATGGTGGTGCTGGACCTGCGACCTCGACTAGTGAGGTCCCGTCGGTCCCGGCTTCTTCAGTCGCCGCCCCAACAACATCACCCATTCTAGCTGGTGGTGGAGGTGCAGATGATACTTCGGCTCCTTCCACGACGACGTCGTCCCCTGGCGCTCCAGCCTTGGTCGCATCTCCTACCGGAGGCAGTGAGTCCCCGTCCCAGTAAGTCAGCTCGCTGCCTTTTCTACCCAGACGCTCCGCCTGCTCCGGCGACTCCCCCTTCGTCCGACAGCGGCGATGGACAAGGCATTTGCATCGCCATGGTGGTTTACAGCCCTTGGATATCTTGACTAACGCGTAGAACGACTGCAAAGACAAGGCCAACAGATTGCCGAATGCCCAAGTCTCGGTGCGTGACATTAGCCGGTACAAATGCTGCGAGCTGATATTCAGGCGGCGATGAGCGCCTGTGATGCCAAATACAGATGCTCCTCTGGTAGATGAGAGGATCGCTGGTCGGTCCTCTCTGTCTGATCGTGGATGTATATACTTCGTCACGAATGTGCCTATGTGATCTACATCGGGGTCAGCTTTGATTGTCATCCTAAGCGAAACGCCAAGATCTGCTAAATCCACCCTCCGGTTTGCCGGAATTACCTAAACGCGTCCTTTTGGCTTTATGCTGCACATGATCCCTTTTTAGAGAGTCGATCTCTCTGTTCCGATCTCGCATCGCGTATACCCGAAGTCGCGACCTCGAGCACCGAAATATTCGAGAATCTTTGAAGCGCGCTGTCGAGACGGATCGATAGGTACATGCATGGGCTGCTGAATGCCTTGGAGGATGTCGAGCAACAGCATTACGAGGACGAGGACGAGAAATCACACCCTGGCGTCACGTATATGGAATAAATAAATCAGCCTGCCACTGCTTCATCCCAGGGGATAGCGGAATTCTATTTGACTGGCGATATCAAGAGACTGCTTGACCTTACGATCATCCACCGCGAATCCAATATGGGTGCTATTTCCTGCCTTTCGAGTGCTGATCCGCTCCGTACCGGTGAACTCGGACGCAGATGGCATCATTTGGCGATCTTTCCCTTTGATCACGAGGAGAAGCAATTCTTTCTCACCGTGACCCCGCTCAATCTCGCCATGACGGTCCGGTTCCCATTGTTGCTAGGCTAATCCTGCGCCATCTCCCCGGGAGAATAATTGTCTAGCGGATCGGGGCGTACCTTATAAAGTGAGTCGCGGTATAATTATGCCTCGTCCACACCATACTTTACTGCGTACTATTTGCTGACCTGTTGTCACTACCATGTTTCGTCCTGCACTGATTCTCTTACTCGTCGGCCGAGCATCCATAGTTCGAGCTCACGGCTATGTCAAGTCGTGGACTGTGAATGGAGAATCTCGACCCGGATTCTCCCCATCCAACCCAAAGGAGATCGAGGGAGGCGCAACTGCCGAACGGGTTACCGATAACAAAGAGAACGGTCAGTCCATGCCATGATCGGGGAGTTCTGCGGCTAAGCTGATAGGCTTTACCGACTACACTTCTGCCATTGTTGCCTGTGGAGGGTCAGCTACCTCGGCCAACGTGTCATCATGGCCGCTGGAGGCGGGTACTGCCGTCACAGCTTTTTGGGACCAGTGGCCCGGACATCCGGGTAGGTGCCTATGCTGTGACATCGATTGATCATGCAGGACCCGTACAGGAGTACATGGCGCTATGCGGAACAACTTGCCAAGGGGTCGTGGCGGCTTCCCTCGATTGGTTCAAGATTGCATCAGAGTCATGGGATGGCACTCAATGGGCATCAGACAAGATCAGCAAAGCCCCCGAGCATGATTGGTCGTTTGAGATTCCAGCTGATTTGACCCCCGGGTCAGTGTCTGTTTGTCATTTCCCGCAGATGTCTACTGACGGGCAGGGCATACCTTGTGCGACAAGAGATTATTGCAATGCACGGTCTGAAAGCCCCTCAAGTCTACCCTGTCTGCTTCCAAGCGGAATTGACGGGATCGGGCTCAGCTCATCCATCCGATACTACCACATTTCCCGCCGCGTACGACATCAATGATGAATTCAAGACATACTCGGTGTACGATACTACACTCGACCATACCGCATTCGTTCCGCCAGGACCAGCAGTATACAAAGGTGGCGGGGCGAGCGGTACCGGGTCGGATTCTTCTGCGGCTTCTGTCAGGAGTGGTGCCTCTTCCGAAGCCAATGCGCGTTCGGCGACGAGCTCGATGGGGACAGCCGTGTCGAGCGACCGGTCGGAAGCGACATCTTTGGCTTTGTCATCGAGCTCTGCTGGTCTGGTCGGGCCAGCTGCCTCGTCGAAGACGGAAGACGAAATGAACACAATCCATACGTGAACTGCAGAATATAGCGGTAACGCCAAGCCCTCTGGGTCCGGAAACCCCGCTTCAAGTGAGTCTCGGATGGTTAAGTTGCAACAGTGAAGCTGCTTATGCGTCAGGCCGATCGGCGGTCATGTCCACCTCCTTATCATCCACTTCATCGAACGTTGAGACCAGCCAGTCTGCAGAAGACTGTATGCTGAAGATGGTGTTCCCGATATGCATTGGTTCCCAACAGTGGTAGTGGAACACGTGGTGCCTGACCACGTGGGCTGTAAACGTGGCAGTGCGCTGTGTAAACCACCTCAGAAAGTGCCTTCGGCAAAACGTCACTGCAAGACGTAGTGCAAGACCTAGTGCAGGACCTAGTGCAGGACAAATGCAAGACAGGTGCGGGACAAGCGCAGAGCAAGTGCAGGGATTTCACTAGGCTCAGAAATACAGCAGGGGAGCTAAACTTACCAATGTTTCTAGTACTTGGAACTACGGCAGGGGAGCTTAATTTACAACATATGTTCTGGTTTCTCCCAATGCACAGACTCCGAATTCTTCTTCGGATATACCCATCACCTCTCTTGCTTCAGCGAGCTTCTTTGGAGGTTCATCAACTGCATCGAAAGCCATCTTCCAAGTACCCCAATGCATGCCAATAGCCTTATTTGCGTTCTGTCATCAGCGTGATGCTTCTTGCTTGTTGGACTCACGAGATCCTTGAACATCCTGACAGCATCAATGGGTGCGTTATGAATGGGTGACATTTGCAATCGGGGAGCGTAGGCGCCAATGGGGATAAGGGCGAGATCGAACGGTCCTAGTCTTTTACCAATCTCCTTGAAAGCGGGGCAGACTGGTAATGAGGTATCCAGCTTGTGATCCTCATTGTCGGTCGAGCAGTATCCTGTATATCAGCTCCGGCTTTGAGTAAAAGAGAATCATATTCACCAGTATCTCCGCCAAACCAGATCTGATAAGTCAGCTTGGTCCTTGAGTTTGGTCATAGACGTACCGATCCCTTGGTCTTGCCTGTCTCATCGAGCCCCTGTATCGTCCACGACGACCATAGCGCATGGTTTTTGTCAAAGGGTGTTCTGGCGCAAAAGTGCTGGCATGGTGCTAATCGTTAGCACCACTCATGAACCCCAAGAGGGCACTTACTACAGGTGACTCTCGCCTTGCCCTTTCCTTCCACTTCAATGATCCTCTCATCCCACCAATCCATCTCAATCACTCGATCCGACGGTACCGTACCCCTGAGCGTGTGACTATTGGCGAGAGGGATAAAGAGGTAAGGTGGTCGATCAGAGTGCTTGGCGTAGATATCTTTGAGGGTAGGGAGATCACAGTGATCATAGTGATTGTGTGAGATGAGCTGAGGATCAGATTGGCACACTCATCGATGACTAGCAGGACTCACCAGTACGTCAACCTCTGGTAGCTCCGACACCTTCGCTGGGGGCGCTGGGTGTCAGCTCGGCATCAAGTTTATAGCGGGAACAACTCACGAGTCACTCTTGGTGCAGGTCCAGCTACCTGAACAGGACTACATCGCTGTGAGAAGACCGGGTCACAGAGGAATGTCAATCCCCTGGAGCTGTCTTGTTTTGATACCGACGGTAATTCGAGCAGGAACGCAGCATGTCCTAACCATGTCGACTTGATCTTACTCGAATCGCCAGGAGCTCCGAAGGTCGGTTTAACAATTGGTATAGAAGAAGGATCAGACGTATCTGCTCCGCCTCCAACGACCGCACTCTGGAATGTGAGTCCGGGGCTGATTGTAGATAAGCCGTAACGCACCTTGAAAACGAACTAGACGTGGTCAGCTAGTCAGCCATTTGATGATCAAGTGGGACTCACCGATGCCATTGACCAAAAAGACTACGAGATGAGCTTTTGAACATGGTGTAGGAGCTAAGTCACTCACTCGATCTTGGAATGAAGGCCATGGGTTCTTGAAGCTTTTGCCTGAACCATCCACCCAGTGCTCACCCCTGACCGCTTTTTCTCCATTCTTTGGATTGGTGACAGTGGGTGCTTGGGCCATTGTGGTGGGGTTAGGTAAAAAATAAGAGGTATGAATGGAATAATCGTCAACGCGTTTAAGAAGCAAATGCCATCCCGGCCATCGGGCATCGGTCAGCCGCGGTCCGGCGTCGAAACGTGGTGGGCTCCGCAATTCCTGTCAACTCTCTGTATAATCTGAAGAATGTATGATATGCCTGCAATCCCTATCGGATGTATGCACGATTGAATGATTGATAAGGAGAGTGCAGGGGTCATTGTATTGATTGTGATCTGGGGTTGTACCACGCAATTGAGACACAGAGCAAATGCGTTCAAGCGTAACGATTGTACCCGTCTTTACCTGTCATTGAGTATAGAGATACGTAACAAACAGGAGAGTAGTAGTGACGAGCAATATTGAGTAATGTTGATGGGCAGAGCCTGGCATTGCCACTCCCAGGGAACGAGAACGTGGCCGACTGAACATCCGCAGAACATCTTCATGCATACATGTACTGAGCTATGCCTTGTAGGGGTGCAATTTTGCCCAGTGGTCCGCAATCTCTTCTCGAGTCGCGAACCAAACTCCCTCATGCTTCTTGGCATGCTCGATAAACTTTCTCAGTCCCGTCAAACGCCCAGGTCGACCGACCAGTCGAGCGTGTAGACCGACAGACATCATCTTTGGCGATCCTGCGCTGCCTTCACGATACAGTTCATCGAATGCTCCAATTAGATACGAAGCGAAATTGTCGGGGCTTAGAAACGAATTGTGATCCCCGTCTTTATAGTCGTTTGTGTCGAGTCTGACGTCAGCTGTCATACAAACAGGTAGATATACGCGTATGGTACAATCAACAGCCCGTCTCCCTCGACATATGGGTTCTCGATCCAGTGGGGCAGATCATCACTGTAGTCATCCGAGTAGTATTTCAATGGCAGTCCCTCCTCGGCGAATGTCTTGGCGACGAGACCTCGTGATCGAGCACCGGCTGTACTCTGCACCATTCCATAATACCAGCCAACAGGAGGTTTACCGGTAACGTCCCGGATTGCTGGATTGTGAATTAGGCAAAAGGACAACTAACTTACCCTTGATTGCCTTTCTGACATTGTCCATCTCCTCCTCGGGTGTCCAACCACTCCTATCCACCCATCGCCAGCCGTGACTACCTTCAGCTCATTTCTCTGCAGCAGTTGCATCAGGCCCACCTGGCAACCTCGTGTCCTTCCCTTATCAGCCATTCGCCGACTTGAGGATTCTGCAATAGGGCCTGTCCAACCATATAGCTGGTACATTTGATTTCGTGCTCCTTCAATAATCTGAGAATCCGCCATACACCCGCTCGCGAGCCATACTGGGGGTTAGCGTCGGATCGGTTTCGCTCGACTGACCTCGTATAACGATTCTATATTGACATTCCGCGTTCCTTCCAGACTTTGACAGCTTGGACCGAGCTCACTCGCTAGCTTCTCTGATCTTGAATCGCCATTCACAGGCGTCGTCTCTGATCCTTCCTCTACCTATCAGCTAGTAAACAACGTAGTGAGACATACCGTAATTAAGCACAATCTGGATTGCGATCTTGGCACCTCCAGGCCACTTTGGGCTATGCATTCAGCTCCCATCAAGCTTTACATCTCTTGCTTGGCTCACTCTGGCGTAACTGGTCCATAGCCGACCAGATCACGCGGTCCGTAATCGTCCATGATGTTGTACGATTGTAAATGCCTGACGATATGGGGTTCGCCGATATCCGTAAATTCCCTGAGACTACAAATAGCCGGCGACCAGCGATTACAGTACACCGTGTCTTGGGGAGTGCATTGGCAACCTCGACAAACTTGTCAGATACAAGTGCAGGGGTTTGACTAGGCTCAGAATTACAGCAGGGAAGCTGAACTTGTGGTCCTCACGGACGACTGGAGAACACCTTATGCCAATCGACTTCCAGACCCCAGACCAACGCAGGATCCGTATAATCAGCACTAAAATGATTATATGCATGTCCCCGATAATCTGCTTATTTCCGCCCGGCACACAGCTTATCTATGTGCACGTGAAGCATATTTGCTACTTCCTCCATTCCTGGAGCATTCGGATGCCAAGGAGCAGACCCACCAAAAAGCATTCCCAGCCCATAGCCTTCCACCCACGGCTCCCGACTTCCGACTCCATGCCCTCGACTTCGTTCGGCGATTGGCAGAACACTACATCGATCCTGACCTTTGGCAGCTTCGCTATATATCCTTTGAAGCATCTCTGCTCTCTTTTGAGCCGCTTGGGCTTGTTTGTGATTCAGTGGTCCATCGACATTTGGGCGATAATCGGGGCCAATCAAAGTAAGGTATTCGACCAAAATGATTTCCGCCGCAGGTGCTCGGAGCTTGATCTGCGCTATGACATGTCGGTATCTTGAAACGAGTTCGGCCTCGTCTATATCTTCACCACCTATGCGCCCTTTGTACAATTGAGCCAGAGGCCAAGTAAGCCAGCTGGCAGCCGCAGAATCCAGCGCAATACGTCCGATATAAGCCATATCGTTACCTCCAGATGTGATGGTGATAAACTCGGTATCGGTAGGTATACCTTCGATCTGTGGTCTCAATGTGCCTTGTGATGACTCGACGATGTTAAGGAGAGTAGATCCGGCTGAGGTGAGATCGACTAAATCTGCCCCAAGACGCTTTGCCAATAAGGAGGGGTAGTTACGTTCTGATCTGGACGCTTCGGTGTTTTTGAATGGCTTGAGGCCAGGACCAGATGCAAAGGAGGATCCAAGCGAGACGAGACGCAATGGCATCGCTGATTTGACGTAGAGGCTAGAGAGCCCGATATGATGTTCAAGTGTTGGCGCTCCCCGCAGAGGCGTGTGAGATGCGAGTAGCACATTTCATGGTGCGACGCGTAGTAGTTTCGGCATCTCAAAATAGCCGGTACACAATTATTGACGCCGAACAATGGGCGTCTCATAATCACCCCAACGCATGTCAGACACTGCAGAAAAGTATAATCATGTACAAGCACGGCGGGAGGATTGACCGAGACAGTGTCCGTTCATCGCCCGTCATTCATGCCGTTCAACGGTCCTCTTCTCGATCAAACTCCCATCGTCCATCTCTCGTTCTTCTATTTGGTCTTCCGTTCCATAGTCATCGGTTTTTTCTCCTCTACGGACCTCATCGCTCCATGGCAGAGCAGGGCCGTCATGAACTATGGTCACCGAGTACCGATGATCCACTCTCTCAACATCCTCACTTTGTACATACAAACCACTGAATCAAGCAACAAACAAGGCATCAAGTTCCTCTTGCGGTTTCACCACGTTTACAGGTGTTCTTGACGTCAGGTTACAATTTCGAGGAGTCGACTGATCGGGTGCAGCGCACCATTGAGTGTGGAGACACTGCGCGACATTAAGCTGTACAAGATGGCGCGCGATGGATTGAATTGCGGAAAGCTATTGGGTATTGAGCCGACACCATACCCGAGTGTCGATGGGACAGGCGATGTGCCAGATTTGCTCCTACGATTTGCAATCAAAAAGTGAGACCAGCCGTCACATCAGAAGGTTTGTCACGACTTTTCATTCTCTTCCCCCGCAGAAGTAGAATTGACAGGGGCAACCACCTCCTCGTCCTTCCGTTTCTCCTTCTCGAGCCATCTCTTAAACACCCAAACGAGTACCTGACCCACCAAGATCTGTTCGGCGTTATTCAAAATCATAGGAACTTGAATCAACGCCCTCGTTTGATCGGAAGCGGTCGAATACATTGCAGCGATGAGTGGGATACCGAGTGCTTGAGTTTTGGCTGGTGCGCAGAAACATATGGCGATAGTTTCTTGCTGATTGGTTTGATGAAATATACGGGGTGATAGGCGTTGGAGGAATGAGGGAGGTCTGGCGAGGTAATAAGAGAATATCGTGAATGCGATACAGAGAGATAGGTTTGCGAAGATGATGAATATGACGGTGGGTGGAGTTAATGTTTGTAGTGCACCTGAAGCAAAAGCTGTGCAGAAAGTTGACCTATCGTTAGTTGAATTTTGGTCCAAGTGATTAGACTTACCAGATAAGTGCGAGCATACACAAGCTACCGATCTTTCCCAATTTCGGCCTGGTATTTGCCCATTCCACCTGTTTTGTCCATATCGCCCTGACCACCTGTCCCACCAATAATGGCACGTAAACAGACAGTCCCATTTGAAACATCACACTTCGGTACAGAGCTGGTAGGTTGTCCAATGCCTCAGCAGGTAGCCACTCCGAGAACTGGGTCGATCCGGGTAGATAGAGTTTGGCGATCAAGAGTGGTGTTATAAATGGTCCTAAGAAATTCCCCAGAGTGACACTAACCATCGTTGCTGCTACATCACCACCCGCTTGACGAGTCATTACTACATTAGAATTGATAGTAGTGGGTAAACATCCCGTTGCTATAAATCCTACAATCGCACTCGTCTCGATAGTATTGCTTGTCGATGCGGCACAACCGATACCAAAGAAAACGGCAGATGTAATGAGGAATGAAGTGATTTGAACGATTATATGTAATCGGATATTGCGAGCATGTTGTACAAGCTTGTTGAATGGTAATGCTAGGCCTGAGGTGAAGAATATGAGGACGACAGCACCGTAGGTGATTGTGTATTCGGATCGGATGTGTCCTCCTCGTTTACCGACATTGGGGAAAAAGTATGCCAAGAGGATCACCAGACCCATCGCGATCAGGAGCCATTGTTCCAGTAGGAAGTTGCCGACTGATTTGAATAATCCTGTCAAACGGTGAGTCCGGCGAGCATCCAATGAGATTGATGAGGGTTCTGACTCCGCCATGGCGACTTGCGACGTGTTCGGTGATATAGCCATACTGAACAGCGAGACGAGATATGATGCTTCTCGGGCTGATTGGCCGCCACATATACTGATCGAAAAGGCCTAGTTGAGGAGGGATTGGTATCTCGACGAGCTATACTTTGCGTGCATCGAGCTCGAGTGATACAGATAGATACAAGATACAGAGTATGAGCTGAAAGGTGGCCGATGAACCGGACCGGAATTACCCTGAGCCAAGACTTTTCTCCGGAATTGCACAATGCTGTCAGTCCGGTCACTGATCAAAGACTTTATATGCGTGATCTATTTACATCGTTAAAAGACTGAGAACTAGGTACTATATAGTGATAGATTTTGGACCACTCGTATGCGAATGTGAAATCTTGTCTAGACGGAATGGGTGACATCGGTAGAATCCTGGTTAGGGTTAACCTGCCTACGCCTCGTCAGCATAATCCTCCGTTTGCAAATAACAGAGGACCTACCAGTACTTGATGGTTTTCAAGAAGTAGAAGAATCCAGTTGCCAACAATGAACCGAGAGTTGGACCGAGCCCTGTTGATTAGCTTGATCCACAGACGGCAGGATTGGCCTACAGTAGATCCAGTGGTAGTTTGAGAAACCTTCAATACATGCTGGTCCGAACGCTCGAGCGGTGCTAAGAATCAGCAAGTGCTATATTTCAAGGACTAAAGTCGAGACTTACTTGATGGCACCACCAGTGTAAGCTACTGACATCATCATGACGACGAATAGGACGAGACCGAATCCAAGGGGAGCGAGAGGGGTCAATCGACTCTTGTCTGTGCGGTCAGCGGATTCTTGAATAGAGACAGGATTGCTCACCTGCAGCAAGCATGAGAACGGCTAGTGTCAAACTAGCGGTTGCAAACATCTCAATGAATAATCTATCGTCAGTTCCGACATTAGGAATTGGCTTACCCCTGGGTCCTGCTTGCACCTTGACCTAGCGAGACGCTGACGGCCAGAGGGCCGGGCGTAAGGGCATCGAGGAGAGCAGCGGCCACGATACCGCCTAGCATCTGACCTAGAGAGACGACTATTCTGTTAGCTATAATTGATGATGAGGGGGGATGAAGATTTACGGATGAATCGAACGGGCTTGATAGCTCCGACGATACATAAGGCAAGCGAAACGGAAGGGTTGAAGATAGATCCCGTGAATCGATAGAACACTGCGATGTCAGCTTGCTAATTTCAATGAGTGGGGAGACCTACCAAAAGCATTGGCAACGAGGGAGAAACCAAAAGAACACGAAATGTAGTAGTAGGTCTGAGCGTCAGCTTGAATCAGCAAAAATTAGATCTTCAGCTCACTAAGAGGTTCTGGGTAGCTGTTCCTTGAGGTGTAGTTCCAGAGGCATCTTGAAGGGAGTTGTTGGACGCTCCAGCCACTTGTACAGCCTACTTCGTCAGAATTATCCATTATACATAAAAAGGGACCCACACCCAACGAGAAGAAGAGGAAGGAAATCTGTGCATTTTAGCGAAAGGACGTTGAATGACGCGTCAAACTTACGGTTCCGATGAACTCTCCCTGTTTGGTCAGCTAACCTCTAAGTGAAGGGTGCTGTGAGGCTTAGGAGCCGACCAGGATTTGGGACTCACGGCAGCAGCTACCAAATCTAACTTGATATCCTTGATGAAACTCTCTTTATTGATGGGGTGGGTCTTGAGCTTGTGCATCTTTGTGACGACTATTCGGATCAATGGATGTTTGATTACCAATATACAACTACGACTTGACTCTGCCTGTATATAGTAAGTAGTGATGTGAAGGAGTGATGGAAGATGGTGAGACAATATAGGATGAGAAAATGGGTTCTTGAAAACGATGAAATGGGATTCGGCAAAATGACGACAAATTAGGGTTTAATTGAGATTACAAGATCATTCAGGGTAAATGTAGCTGACTGTTCAGGCGTAAGCTGGGTGATCAGCTAGGAATAAGGTTGAACCCTTCAGGGACAGAGTGTGAAAATGACGGGTTTGATCGAGGACTTCGACGCGCCCCACAATTTGAGATCGTCGGTGATCGTGGGTCTTCATGAAGCCACGTGTCACCATTCCATTCTTAGGACATGATTCGCTGCATATGCTATACTATGAGTACTACTGCTTGTTTGAGCGTCTGCGGCTGTTGAGACTGATTGCTTAGGCGTCTACGAATGGTCAGGTGGGGATCATACTATTACCTGCACCCCTAGTAGGGGTGGATAAAGCGGTTCGACGCCGACATTGTTTCCGCCATAGCGAGAGGCGTTGGGTCGTGAACGGATGGGATTGGAAGCCGTTGATGCATCAGCTCACCATGACTTGCTGATTAACAACTAGTGATCGCGTTCGAGCATGTCTGTAAAAATGTACAATGCATATATATCTCACCTCTCGCAGCATCCTGGCTTTAGCACTCACGTGACCTTTCTCGGTCATCTCCGATGGCGTAATCTTGACCCACTTTTCAGTTTATCTTCCTACTCATACTAAGACCAACTACCTTATCAACCCTCGCTACATACAGACAGCCAAGATGAGTCAATCCACATCTTCCGAGCGAGAACCTCTACTTCGAAAAGAGACGGATGATCGAACGACAGCGGGGTTCTTCTCACCCATTCGCCGTGTACTGTTTGTCGCATTAGTTTCGGCTGCTTCATTCGCTTTTACCCAGACTTCTCTGATTTACGCGTTTAGAGTCATGACTTGTGATGACTACTATGATCATCTGTCCTCTCATCATGATTTTCGAGCGGCACATGGGAGCCGGGGAGAGAAAGATAGATGTTCTATACCTATCATTGAAGGTCGAACCGCTAGGGCCATTGCTATCATGTCTACAATGACTACTTTCTGCTGTACGTCTTGTCACTTCGTTCCTCTCCCGTATCCTCGATTATTTTTAGCACAGGATATATCGTTTCTCCACGACGACGAGAGCCTAAGCTAACCACAAGCAATCCTGAACCTCTTTGTCACTTCCCACTGGTTCAAGAAATACGGTATCAAAACTTCAATGACCCAGCAAACATTCTGGGCATCCTTACGATCTTTATGCCAAATCCACGCTCTCTCAGTCGGAGGAAGTTATGGTATCAATCTAATTACAGCGACACAGGTGATCAATATACTAGGGAGTGGCGGAGGGTACGAATTGGCTAGTATGGCTTATATACCTGAATTATGCGGTGGGGAAGAGAGGACGGGGATGTTTGGGGTATTGCTGGGAGTGAGGATGTTGGGTGCTGCAGTGGGATATATTTGTGAGTAGCTATGATAGACAGGCTGGGTAACAGAGGGCCAGTGCTACAGCGCGAGCCAGCTTGAGTGGTGGTGAAGATAGACAAGAGCTGATAAATAGTCGGCGGGATTGCATTCGACTACGGCGGAATGCTACTCCCATTCCAAATCGCATTCCTGTTATTATGCTTTACGACAATCTTCGCAGCTCTGTTCTTACCCTACATTCACCCGATCTCGACAACTCCTACCGCGACATCCAACGATGGTATCGAAATCAAAGAGAAGAAGTCTTTCTTAACACCTTTAAAGATCTTTGTTCCGAACAAGAAAATGGTGGATGGCAAAATGACATGGGATCTGAATTTGTTCTTTCTCGCGATTGGCGCTTTCTTTAGTGTGCTGGCGACTGGATATGTTGGGATGGGGCTACAATTGGTTGCTACGAACGTATTTGGGTTTAAACCTGCGGATAGTGGTTTGATGCTTGTGAGTTTTACTTTTTTGGCCGCGATAGCTATCGGGGATGGTATTCTTATCAACTGAGCGGACAAGCTCCGCCATATGGATAAGAATAAAGAATAATTGAAAAATCCACTGGTGATACAGCGATAAGGAGCAGGAAAATCCGAAACTGACGACAGTCATTGAATCTATCTATGAGAGCTTTCTTCCTCTCCATCCTATTTCCACGGATCATCGCAACTGGTCGACGATTAATATCACCCACTCATACCCCACCTCCCACCGAGCCACCCATCGAAGAAGTAGAACCAATAGAAGGAAACCCCACAAACCTCCTTCCGCCCACTACCGAGCCATCCCAACACCCAACAGACATCCAACATGGATCACGATTTGATCTTTATTTCCTTCAATTCTCTATATTCCTCGATGGACTTCTCACTGCTTTGGTAACGGGTGCATCTAGTGGTGTACATATTTATATCGCGGCTGGAGTTTTACCTTTTGCAAGTGGGACTGGGAGTGCTGTTAAAGGTGTAGTTATGGATTTAGTCGGTAGTGAGGAGAAAAGTGATGCGTTGAGTGGGATTGCTTTGGTGGAGAAACTTGGTACGTCTGACAATCTCATTTCAAATCCCAGATCTGCTTGCTTGTTCTTGTTCGATCATCCTCGCCACATTTTCTTGGATTACAAGAATCTCAAGCAGTTAGTGGAGGTGGTTCAGAAAGGCCCAATTAGAGAATCTTCGTATGATACCGGACTAATGAATAGCACAAGTATCCACGATATCCCTATTCGGACTCGTCTTTTCGATCCTATCAGAAGTGGGACATCCAACAGCCGTGTTCCTAGCTAACGGCGTAAGTCTGTCTTTCTCTCACTCGCCTCAGCACCTTTCACCTGTATCTGAAATCCAACTCGATGATGTGGTTAGTAAACTACAGGCTGATCCGTAGGCGATTGCCATGATTGGATTCGTATTACTTCTCTTTGTCAGAATGCCGCGGACGAAGATTACTCTAGATTGAGCGTGTATCGATACATCATAGATAGAACAGATAGATTGTACACTAGCGATATGGTTCAACAACATTGTATCCCTTGAATGCGCTTTCAAGTTTCTGGTCATCCTTCATCATCCGAATCCGTACTCTCTTGATCATGTCATGGCCGACGCACCATCGAGCCTAGTCTTAGCTAGACCGCGCTACACTGACCCTCTCCCAATCACTCCCTGATCCTCCCTCACTCTCGCTTAAACTCATTACGCTCTCTTGCCTCCTGATTGGGATGAAGCTCATACCCAAATCTTCGACCGCCAGGCCAAGTCCCCCTGCCTCACTTGATCTGGCTATACCACCAATCTCCCCTGTATTCCTATCATCCTCCAGAGGTGATCGATTACCACTCTTCGGCGATGAGAGATTCGAAAATGCTTCAGAGGCGTATCCTGTATCGGGTAATGACATGATCTCCTCCCTATCCTCTCCACTGGCCCCCACATGCAATCCGAGATGAGAGAAAGTCATCGATTCCAGCATGGCAGCAGGAGCTTCTGGGCTCGAGACTTGACTGAGGGATAGGAAAGAGAACGTCCCCGAAGGTCCTGCGTCTTGAGGCAGCGGGAGGTTTTGGAATGTGTCGCTAGATCGGGAGTCTACCAACGCAGTGCGTGGTACTTGATAGGTCGGTGTGGGAATTGAGGGGATATTGAATATGGTCGATTTGATCTCGTCATCGTGAGATTGGATCGGTGTGGGTGTTCCTGTCCTGCTATGGAGGTGAAGGAGGTTAGAATTGTATTCCTCTGGTAAGCCCTGTTCCGCTCTGTGTTGTCGGTCTGGGGTGTATGAGACTCTGTCGTGATTGGATGATAATGAATCGGAGGGTCCATTGAGTCGCGATGAAACCTTCGTGTCTTCCTGCTCATATCGTTCATCGAGACGTATCAAAGGTTCTCCATCTTCTTCCACTTCCACTTGTTTTCCATTTCCTCTTCTCCGTAAACGATGTACCCCTTTTGTCCACGCACTCGTTCTTCCTTCTACTGACGTCTCGGCATATCCGAATACAGGAGCGGCAAGTTTTGGTTCAGATATAGTTGGAAGGTGATTAGCGATAAAGGCTTCAATGTAATTTGCGAGGTGTTGGTCGTATACCAGCTTTTCATTAGCGTATATACTACGAACCAATGTCAACTTACCTTTTTGAAAGCGTACCCCGATCCTACTAAGGCTATCGACCCGCATATGATGAGTGGTACGCCGATCGGCATGATGAATATCTTGCAAATACAACTATCGGCAAGGTTGAAGTTATACAGAGGCGCCGTGATCGTGTTGGTACAGAAGTTGTGCGGAATGGTATTACAGGAGCAAATATACAAGGTCTAGCTTGATCAAGTCATCGTAAAAATACGCTGACCAAAACAAGGAGATAGCATAGCATACAATTAAGTCAGGAGGGGGTAGTGCGGGAAGAAACGAGGGAGATAGCCGGTGCCACGTGTAAAACGATACGTAATCACGGAGATACCTTTTTACTTTTCTTCATATTCCCGTTGTACCAGTCAGGCAGGCGTCGAGGCGAGTAGACATCTCTGAACCCTCCCTGCTTGTCTAGTGGAAGGAAGGCATGAATACATCTCTTTGTATGATCATCGTTCGATTCTGTCAGTAATCGGTGCTCGAGGAGGCTTAGGAAATGCCGAAAGATCATACTGTATGACCAGTACAATGTAGCACCTAATTGTCAAATCCAGTCCTCAACCCAGCGCTGATAACGTTCCCTTTCCGCTGACTTTCCGCTCAATCGTCCTCTTAATCCGTGATACTTCAGCTCATCAGAAAAAAAATACGTCCTTATCACAATCAACAGAGACATGACGCGTGACCGGAAGCCCGATCATCTTGCACACAGGTCGCACTCTCCGGATCAATTTATGAACCCGACAAAACCGAGTCGGTGAGCCGACAGCGATATCAAACAATCCACCTCGCTTACCCTGCCAGGACCAGCCCTAGTGAATAAAACATGATTCCGGATAGGATATTTAGGAACGGCGGCTGTCTGCATCCGCCCCTAACTCATTGGTCATGTGCACGATCCGTTCCAGAAATGGATCTAAGCTCTGCTGACTGCTGTAAGTTACCAGATTTTACCTGCTTCTCCCTCCCTTGAAAGTGACTAACGTCAGTTACAGCCAAGCCAAGAACGTTTGCTCGATCCGATCCAACTGCCCCCACTCGCTTAAGCAACGGGTTTTCCGATGGATTGAAAAGGAGTATCTGCGTTAAGCATACGACTCTGCCGTGTTCCTCTTGTCTTCTCGGGTTTTCCGCCTGTCGCTCCCTGCCGTGCATGTTTTGCACCGTGACAATGTTGGCCTCTACATGCAATCCGAGATGCAAGAAAGTCATCGATGGTCCACAACTATGATAGCTATGAGGCCAAACGTGTGGTACTGTGCGACGTGAATGATACACGTGGCGGTGCGCTGTGTAAACCCTGTGATTGCCAGCCGGGGGGAAAGCTACCAGCGCGTGAGCAATCAACAAACCTCAGAAAGACGCCTTCGGCAAAACGTCGCAGGGAAGTGCAGGGGTTTGACTAGGTCCAGAACTACAGCAGGGGAGTTAAATTGTGACAGAAGCCGCACGTATTTGATTCGAAATGAGAAGTGGGGTTCTCATATACATGTGCCTTGTCCGCTTTATTCCCTCTGCTTGCCTTGAACGCCAAGGATTAGCAATTTTAGTGGTAGTACGAACGTCAATATTGTTTGTGGATGATGGCGTGCGGAATAGATATGGATGATTGCGGGGTTGGAGTTTGTGATGTGTGACGATTTGATATAAAAAAAAAGTCACAAGACGGACCGAGGTGTGCAGGAGGAGTGTGTATATGACTACCGTCTTGATATCTATTGGGAGGAGTATCTTGTCCTGCTTTAAATCCATCCAGTCGTGTGTTCTTAGTGATACAAAACGTACGCTGTATATTAGCTGGAATTCAGCTGGACGATATCAGTCTGGTCCAATCCGCTTGCATCAATTACTCGAGCCTACTGCGATACTGCGACATCAATTTGATACCTAATCGCTTCACATTGCTAGTACGACAACCCTATGCCTACGAACACCAAAACCCAACCGCTGATTACCGCCAAAATCCAAAAACGGTAAGTGACCGATTCAAGATGACGCGAACTCAACTCAATTCATCTTCATCTTCTACTCTCTCTACTTCACATTACATAACTCGACCTCAAGTACAGGAAGAACAAACTCAAGGCGAGTATATGGAAGCAATCAAACGGATGCATGCGAGACAAGATGCATGGAGTCGAGCTGCTCAATCAGCTTCGGCTAGTACACCAAGTGAAAGTGGGAGTGGATCTAGATCACCCTCTAGGCCTGTAGAGGGATTGCAAACAACGACTAGTTTTGGGAGTCTGAGTAATAATGGAGCTGGAGCTGGAGCCGGAGGTGGAAATGGGAATGGAGAAGGGAGTAGAGGAGTCGAGAAAAAGGGAAGAAAAAAGGTTGCAAAGGCTTGTTTGGCATGCCAGAAAAGTCATGTTACATGTGATGATAGTGAGTTCTGGGCAGCCGGCTAACGGTCAAGAGATCTGAGCTGACGAATAGAACGACCATGTACTAGATGTGTGAAAAAGGGAATAGGTCAACAATGTACAGAAGGTGTACGGAAGAAAGCTAAGTATTTATTGGAAGAGGATGAAAAGTGTATGTTGACCTCCTAAGTAGGAAGGGATCTGACGAGGTAGTAGCTCTAGAAAATCCACCGACGATATCATCATCATCGACTTCACTCTTGGCACAACATGCGAAACGACACGAACAATCCCAATCACTTTCCATATCACCACATCATTCCACCCACCATAACCAAAATCAAAATCATAATCAAGGTCAAAGTCAAAGTACAAGTCAACCCGATTATTCCCATTTCCAACAATCTCACCAGCATCAACATGCTCCTCAAGTTAGCAACTTACCACCGTCTCTACAACATCAAAATATACAAGGTAGACCTGATGATATTTGGTTAGCTCCGCCGCTTGATGGTGATAATGGGATTGGATTGAGTGGGGTTGGGGCAGGAGTTGGGGCTGGACTTGATAATCGATTATGGTTCGGTAATTCTGGGATGTTGGGCGATGGGATGGGTAGTAGTTCAGGTGAGTGTCCTATCTTATGTCGCTCTGTGGAGGAAAGGTGTAAGACCTGGACTAATGTCAGGATTCAATAATAATGGAATGACGGCTGCTACTTCCGAATACGCAATGCTAGATAGTATGTTTGCAATGGATCCCGTTTTTCCAGGATTAGGAAATTTGGACACCCTCGAACCGATGTCTCTGGATCAACAATTTATTCCTAATTGGGATACAAGTACAAATACCAACACGAATAATGATACGAATCATACTCAAAATATACAATCTCAATCACTTCCCGTACATCCTACTTTCCTTCCCAACAGCAACAACAACAATGGCAACCAAAATCAGGGTCAAAATCGAAATCAAACGACAACAGACAATGTCCTTACGACTCCAGGAGGAGAATTGGATCCCGGTACACCATGGAGTACTTGGTTGCAAGGTACATTACAAGGACAACAAACTACTGTTCCGATAGATGATGGATTGGGAAAAAAGACAATGAGTAGTAGTGAAGTCTACAAGAAGGTTGTTAAGCCCTAGTACGTCTATTCTCCGCTCCAAGAGTAAGCACTGATGGCAGTGATTATACCGAAGGGTATCATGCCTTAATGGAGTATTTGACCAAGAAGTGAGTTTCATGAATTTCTCGATATCAAGAGAGAAGGGGCAGGGAGCTGACGGAGCAGTTTCGAACGTAAGGAGATATTGCGCGTTGTTCATTCCTTGGCGTCTTATAGACCGAGTTTGATCGCTTTACAGTATGTTGCCCCCATCTCGCCTTGTTTGGATACGGTCTCTGATGAACAGAATGCCAATGAGTGAGGAAGATGAAGTGTTTTTGGAGAAATCATTCCAACGTACCTTGATCGTATGTCATGTCTTTCCTCCTTCCTTTCAATACAGCACTTCCAGTCATCTTCGGTCAAGGAATTGCTTCTTCCCTCCCAATTAGATTAGTTTCAATCAAACAAGGAAGAACGAGCTAACAGGCAGGAACTAGAAAAACTAATCTCATACTCGGCAACACCGACTGCAGTTTGGCGTCGAACGGGTGAAGTCTGTTATGCGAATCCTGAATTTTGTTCACTTGTCAAGAGATCCGAGGGGGATCTATTGCAAGGTCAGGGTCAAGGAGGAGGGGAAAAGAGGTATATATATCAATTATTCTCTAAACCCTCGTACGTCTTTCTCTGTTTGGTCTTTTCTTCTTCTCCTCATTTCTTTCACACCTGACCCCCTCTTACCCAATTCGTCATGTATCGACAATCGCGCATCAGCATTCACAGAAAGGCGAATTGACCCAGAAGTGGAAGGATGAAAGGCTGATATGCAGAATCATAACATATTGGGAAAACTTTTCTCTTCACGCATTTGAAAATACGACTCAGAATTTCTTTCAACCTACGAGTCTAGTAGTTGGAGATGGAGCGGTAGATTGTTCATGTTGTTATACCATTCGACGGGATGTGAGTTTCTCCTTTCCCAGTTCCTCTCTTTGGTGTTTTCCCATCATCTCATTCCCTCTTCCTCTTCTTGATGCGATAATCCACCTCTTGGTGGACATCTCGAGTTTTGTGCTCGTGGCTGACTCTCAGGTGTTTGATTTACCTTCTGTTGTCATTGGTCAGTTCTTGCCTATACCCGCGGAATAGATTTGTGGAAATGCAGTATACGTAGGAAGGTGGTGTAAAGGACTTGGGAAGAAGCTGCACCGATGTCGTTAAGACCGCTTTGGGACTAAGGGGCGGTATTGAGGTACAGAACGATTTGGACGTTGTATAAGGTCAAATATGAAGCAAACAAAGAAATGTCAATTCAAATCAGAAATGCATTCAACACAATACGATACATGACTCCTTGTTCATCACACTTCAATGACCATGACTACGACTACTCATCGGTAGATTCTCCATGACTTCCCAAACCCTTCTCGGCCTTGAAAAAGGAAGAATAAGGAACCATCTTCGCATCTGGATTCAAGATTAATCCAAATCCAGGTTCATCACTTAGATCGATCCTTCCATTTGTTGGGAGTGGTTCATTTAGGAATAAATCACCGAATGAAGGTGCGATTGATTCTCCATCGGGAGAGTTTGCCTATTCTGTCAGCAAGCTGTGGGGCAAGGAAGGATCGCAAGGATTGAAAGAAGAGTGAGAACCATCTTGGCATCGGATAGGGAGATGTAAAGATTCGAGAATTGAGGATTCCACTCACGATATATTCACAGAAATCAGAGTTGGGGAAAGTCATAATTGCCTGGAAAGAGTATGGTCCCGAGCCGTGAGGTACGACGGGGATATCGTATGCAGCGGCCATCCTGTATGTCAGTCGAGTTCACGAGGTCTGCGAAGCGGGATGTGGGGCGACGGTTTTGCTTGATTCCAGTTGAAAGTCTCCTTCCTTCCTCGAAATGGTAGATTTGGGGAAGTACGATGTAAGGGATGACAAGATGGAATCAAGTAGGAGAAGGACAACTCACGAAGCTACCTTGATCAATTCAGTTAGACCTCCCAACCACATGACATCCGGTTGAATAATTGCCAGAGATCGGTTCTCGATGAGTTTTCGGAAACCGTATCTATGATCAGTACGAGCCAGGAGCGAAGCGAACTGGGGGAAGTGAAGACGAAGGTGATGAGTGGCGACGAAGGAGTTAGGTGGAAGTACGATACGGTGTAAGGCATGTGGAGAGGCGAAGAAGTCAATGAAGAACAAGAAACGAGACTCACTTGGAATACTCGTGTTCACCAGTTGTGAACTTGATATGAGGTAATGCTTGGTTCAATTTGATGTGTCCATCGAAATCATCTGGGTGAAGACATTCTTCCCACCAAAAGATCTTTACTCCTGCGTCTTCTACTGCTTTGACTAATTCGATGGTGTATGGCTGGGGGTCAGCGTTCGCTTCTTGTGCCGCGGTACAAAGGGATATAAGAGGAAAGAGGGGCGGTAGTGAACGGAGGAAAGGGAGATTTCATGATGGACGGGTGGAAGACGGAAGACGGGGGAGAGAATGAAACAGACAACATACAACATCAAGAGACATGTAACAATCCACCATGATTGGGAAATCGGGTCCAACCTTCTCCCTATGAGCTTTCAAAAACTCAACATTCTGCTTCAATCCAACATGTCCATCACTAGGACCATGGGGAAGAGGGACTTTTCCACCCCAGAAACCAAGTTTCTGAGCCACTTCAGGTTTGGGTCCGGTCAAGTAAAGGGGAATATCCTTCTTGGTTCGACCTCCGATCATCTTGTAGATTGGTTCTTTACGGATTTTACCAATCAAATCCCAGATAGCCAAATCGACTACCGAGATTGCTGCGAGGGGGAGACCTATTTGTTAGGCTCACTCTCCATTCAGAAACTGGAGCACGACCAAGATTACTCGTGATCATTCGTGGACTCACCCTTTCGACCATAAAACATGGAAGCCCTAAACATCTGATCCCAGATCTTGTTGGTATCCCTAGGATCTTGACCAATGATGAACCTCTTGTAATGTTCCTCAATCAACCAACAGGCTGGTGGACCACCGAAACCAGTAGCATAACCAACTGTTCCGTCTGATGCGGTTAATTTAACGAAAATCGAACCGAGAACTCCGATTCCCCAGGAAGTTCGAGAGACTTTGTATTCGGGGTATTTGTGCATCGGGCACGAGATATTTCCGGCTACGACTGCAGGTTAGCTAGTGCATAGGGTGTAAGGAGAGGAGAGGAGAGCAGGGGAGGAAGAGGAGAGGGCGTCGGGGTAGAGTTGTGGGAGGAGGGCTGTTATGAGAATCAAAGAATCGAGCGAATGGACTATTACGAGTGAAGTAGGATGGATGATAGGAGAGGAGTCCAGTGCGATCATCCCAGTGGAGATCACACGAGCAAGCTTCAGCCGAAACGAAGCCGTCGGACGCCCTTCCCAATACGACACCGCAAGAAGAAGGTTGATGTAGTGGAGATTCAGGCAGCACAGCAAAGACTCACTCCAGTGCTCGGCACCTTGTCTATCGTCATCAGCAACTTTCGTCAACAGCAAAAAGAAGACCCACCGATGGTAGTCACCCCCAGAGCCATGGGCAGAGGGGATGAAAGTTTCTAGTTTTTCCTACCTATCAGGACATCTTTCAGTGAAGTCAGGGTGACTATGGACGTACAATAGTAGGGAAAGTCATTCTTGAGTATGAGTATGAATGTATTAGAGTAAAGTAGTAAGAGATGGGGGATTCGGATAGATGGGGAGACTATATACCGATACTGGAGTGTCAGTATGTAAGACCATCTGCTACTACGGGATGAAGATTGACCGGTGAGTGAACCGGTGATTTGTTGACCGGGATATGTTGAATGACGGAGTATGTTTAATCCGGTATATCATTCAACCGTCACAGTAAAGTAGCAGTAGCCTATATGGACCGTTAAAAGTCATACATATATCTATACAAGTATCTTACCATTACCCATCCAACTACAATCATTCAAACATAATGGCATTCGCATCTAGATTACTCCCAGGCAAAGTAGTAGCCATAACAGGTTGTTCAACCGGCATAGGTCGGGCCGTCGCTATTGGTAAGTCATCTGAGTTATTTAATCCTTAGCAATAAGGTGCTGATATCAGGATGCGCTCAGAATGGGGCTAATATGGTCTTGCACCATTTTGGTGATTCCACCCTATCGGATGTCAAGGAGGTCGAGAAGGAATGTGTAGCTGCTGGAGCAAAGACTGTTGTTGTTGCTGGGGATATCGCCAAGCCGGAGACTGCTACCGAGGTGAGTGGGTTCAGTACATTAAGGTGGTGAGGGGGTTGTGGCACGGCATCATATATACTGTACCTATAAACCTCTCAACTCTACCCACCCAAATCCCCTCAAATCACACGCACTAACACCCAGATCGTCTCAGCTGCTGTATCCACCTTCTCCCGCTTAGACGTTCTAATCTCCAACGCCGGAATCTGTCCCTTCCACACCTTCCTCGACCTTCCTCATCAATTATGGAGACAAGTCCAAGAAGTGAATCTAAACGGAGCATTCTATATCGTCCAAGCAGCCGCCAATCAAATGGCCAAACAAGAAATTAATGAGCAAACGGGTCAAAGAGGTTCTATCGTTGCTATTTCTAGTATTTCAGCTTTAATGGGTGGTGGGGAACAATGTCATTATACACCTACAAAAGCTGGGATTAAGAGTTTAATGGAGAGTACTGCTATTGCTCTGGGACCTTTGGGTATTAGGTGTAATTCCGTCCTTCCAGGTGAGTTGGCGGGGGGGTTGAGTATCGGTTCGAACGTGGTCCACATTGGGACATCTTCTATATCCCGTATCTTCCAACTACCTTCCATCGGATCTGCCCTTCGCATCATTATCAGCCCATCCATACAACGTTATACCCCCTTTCAATCCACAATTGAGCTAACAAACAGGAACCATCCTAACAAATATCAATAAAGAAGACTTATCAAATCCAACAAAGAAAGCAGATCAAGAACGTCGTGTACCATTAGGTAGATTAGGTGCACCAGAAGATTTAGCAGGTCCTTGTATTTTCTTTGCAAGTGATTTAGCTAAGTATGTGAATGGAGCTAGTTTATTGGTTGATGGAGGAATGGCTATTTCGTTACAGTAGCGGAATGGTGCTTGGAGCCAAAGGCGAGTTGAGGGCGGTGGGGCGAGATGCGGGAGGGAGGTGGTAGATCAGGTTTGAGCAGAGGATTTTTGTCAAATCAGCAGCGTACAGGGGCCAGGGTTAGGCTATGTCTAGGTAGTTAACATTGACAGAGGTATCTGGAGATGCATTTCTTCTTGGCAATAGTGATCATCATTAATCGTGTCTATCGGGTACGAGGACCCTTCGTCCGGCCACAAGACCACATAGAGGAGTATTGAAACCAAATTTGGCACGATCCGACGGACACCCTTACACTATCAAAAGTGTACTAGTACAAAAATAGAGCATCTTCCCTAGCAATGGCAAGCAACTGCAAATGAATAGATCGACACGGATACATCATGACATAAGTTGAAAACCTATAAAATCATTTGGAAAACCGGCATTAAAGTTTAAATTTGAAGTACGAGAAATATGTTTTTAATGAAATGAAAGTGACTTGAAGTTTTGAGTTTTCGTTTTTTATTGTATTTTCCTATTCCTATTCCCATTCCCTATCTCTTTGTATCTCTTTGTCCAATCCTCTACCTCCTCTAATCCCACTCCGACATCTGATAATGACCTGGCCGAAGGCTTTGACGATAACCTAACCCTAGTGCCCGTTACCGTTAAGGTGCATGGAGCTTAAAGCCGCATCTGCCTTTTCTAGGTCCTTTTCACTCAATTTTCGTCCACCGGATGGGGTAGCCGTTCCAGAGATAGCGGATGCAAGCGAATCAGATCGGTTCCTTGGTTTCATGACCTATTGATTAGCCTTGCGCTAGGCTTAGATAGAGAGAGAAATGGAGAGACAACTCACAAGTGGGAAAGGATAGTGGTTCTCGTCATCATCATCGTTAATTCCCCTCCAAGATTTAGCACCCATATAATCCTGAGTACCCAGATGTTCCATTTCCTCAGTCAAAGTAGCATAATCACCAGGTGTCATCATTCCACCCCTCATCCTAGGTGAACCAGGAGCGGAAAGTGGTGCTCCCAATCGCTTGACTCCAGTAAAGTCGGGCTCTTCATCATTGAATGAATCGGGGTATGCACGTCGTAGAGCAAGTTGACGGGCTTTGACATATTCGAGACCAAGAGATTTCCAATCGAGTAGCTCGGAAAGCCGTTCAGTTCGGTTTCGCTGGTTGATACGTTGTCGTCGAGATTTGTTGGCGAACGAGAGGAGTTGGTTGGTCTAGAGTCAGCATCGGGCGAGGCGCGAGGACGAGTGAGAGGAAGACGACTCTAAGAGCAGCATCGGGGCAGGGTGGAAAGACCAAATCGAATACTCACAAGCTCATTAACACTCTCTTCTACACCCTGACCACGTCGATCAACGATATAACAACCGTAATCCTCTGGAGTTTCTAGTAGATCTTCCATGAAACATCCGAAACCAGACAAGTTGGTCGTAATGTTGGGGATACCCATGACGGTACATTCTGCTGGAGTGTATCCGAATGGTTCGTCTGAAGGTCAGTGTGTGTCCACGAGCAAAGCGACGGAGATGGAGTAGAGGAGAAGTGATGTTAACGAAGGGAGAGCGCAACATTGCTTCACGGAGGGGAACGTGAGGATGTTTCGAGCGCTCAAAGATGATCGACGAGGTGTAGAAGGAGTACAGAGGTAATCACTGGCTATGGTGGGCGGTCAAGTGGAGGAGTGGGAAATGACGAGAAAGGAAACAAGAGGGACATACAGTAAGAAGGGAAAACACCCATATGACAACCCCTAACAAACTCTTCGTAATCAAGACCCAAAATGGGGTTATTGGAATTCAAGAATTCAGGATGGAAAACAACCTTGACTCGATCACTAGATCTGTTGAATAGTTCGACTCGTCGGATCTGGTTCAAGATGGGATCATTGGCGTCATCTGCCATGTTGTGCGTGGTGACGGGTGGGAGCGAGTTTCGTTTAAGAGCAAAGACTCGTCGTTTCAAGAGTACCTTGTCTTCTTTAGAAAGGAGATCTTCGGCTTTGGGGACTTCTGTTCCGTGTTCACTGATCATTAGCTGCATCCTGGAGAGAGCGAGGCGAGAGGCGCGTCAGTGACGGTAGAGAAGGAACAACGTACCCAGAGTACCTAAGAGCATGCTCAAAGATCCTCCTTCCAACACGCTGAGTGACCTGGTTTACAGTCTCCTTCAATTGAGCCGTGACAGCTTGACCCTTGAGAGCCTCAATAGTGTAAGAGTTGGTAGCAGCTGGCATGATGATGAAAGCAACGACGGTAGTTTTGGAACCCGCTTCCTTGAGTCGGTGGTTTAATCCTGATCATCAGCATACGTTACTAAGAGTCTCGGAGATGCATGCGCTGCGAATCGAACTGATTGAGCGGGGGGGAGATAGCCACGAGAGAGTGACGAAGGAGTAATCTCGATCGAGATGGAATAATGGACTCACGAGCAAGAGACTCGATGAACATATCAACACCTTTGTTCCTGAACTCGTATCGACCAGCAGTGAACAGGTAAAGGGTGTTATCCAAGTCGAAATCGTAATGACCGTAGAAATGACCTCGGATGAAATCGTTAATCTTCTCCTTGGCTTGAACGTGAAGATTTTGGAATTCGTGCATGGCGGCGAATTTCTTGACATTGAGACCGTTGGGGAGTACTCCATCTGATTGTCAGCGAAGAGCCTAAACGGGAGTGGGTGAGAGGTCCACTTTATGAAGCAGCCGAATAATGAGGGAATGAGGGGGAGAGTGGCAATGGAGAGGTGGAGGGTCACAAATAAGAACAAGACATACCAGGCTTTCGCTTGAGGAGATGCTCGGATTCGAAAGCAGTAATATGCGATACGGTAGTAAAGACATCAGCGCAGTGGGTAGCGGATCGTTCGATACAGTATCTGTAAATTAGCTCTTGTTCCCCATGAAGCGGACGCAGCAGAAGAAAACGTACCGATGGTAAATACCCCTTTTACCAGCTTCATGGTCTACATCAAAGTATTGCAAGTTGTTGTAAAAATCAACACTTCCAGCACACAAGTACCTTCCCAACAAAGTAGCATGGGTGGTAAAGATTGTAGTAACGTCGATATGCCTCTTTCGGCATAGGGCAATAGCGAGACCGGCTTGCCATTCGTGGAAATGAGCTACGATTGCCGTTTTAGATTCTCGTGAAGCGAACTGGAATCAGTATAGGCTTGTGGGAATGGTTGAGAGTAAGAAGGAGAGTGACGTACCTCTCCGAGGAACCATGCGACAATGTATCCGAATACAATAGCTTCATTGGTTTCGTGGTCATTGGGTGGGGAAGGAATACCGGCAAGGTTCCAGAGATCGGCCTTCCATTCGTCCATCCTGGTCGTCAGCGGCCACAGGGTAAGAGACGGGGATCGCAAGACGCAAGGCTGTACAGGACAAGTGAAGGAATATGAAGAAAGGGTAGACGTACCTATCGTAACAGGATCCAGTATCGAATAGAAGGACTCGAGGAGCACCTTCAATAAGCCATCGACCATAGATGAGCTTGACACCTCGGTCCCTCATAGCATTGATAGAATCGGCGAATGGGGTGCCAGCTTCACTACATATTAGCGTTGAGACGAGGAGGTGCGGGTCGGGCATGAAGGTCAAGTGGGGTTAGACAGGTAAGACATGCAGTGGCGATGTGAAGTGACATGGGTCAAGTGATGGACGATGATGCCATAGGATGTAGCTTGATTGGTATGGGTGGATAGTGGATAGGATGAGGTGATAATGGAAAATCAAACTCACGGCTCCTCAGACTCGACCTCCATAGGAGCGGTCTTGTAAGACAACGGACCAATGAAACAAGCCCTACATGTCAGCTACCATGGATAATGCGGCAAGGTAGTAGAAGACTCACCTATCCCCATATTCCTTGACGGTAACAGGAACCTTGGTTTTGATGACGGTATAGATACCTCCAACCTTGTTTGCAACCTCCCAGGCGCATTCGAATAATAATGGGTTCTCTACTGATCTAACCATTATGATTGATGATTATCGTAGATGATGAATGGTGATTGGTATTGAGGAATGTAGTAATGGAAAGTAGATGGGTGAATGAAGAATAGAATCGATTTTGGTGGGGTTTATGTATTCTCGAAAACGGTCTAGAGTTCGACAAGTGACGAATGACAAACAAAGGCTATGTGTCGTCCGATGGGGCAAGATAGTCTTGTTTGAGATTTTGTTTGGTCTGAGTTTAACGGGGAATTATACTAGATGAGTTAGCTCAGATCTAATTGGTTTTTGAAGAGTGACGAGCAATGGGATGGGGTGGGGTGGAGCGGTGCGAACCAATGGGAGGTGACGAGTCTGAGGGTGAGGGGTATTGGGTGAGACTGGTTTGAGATTGGGCAATTGTAATTATGATCGCGGTGTCGATTAACTGATGAAGCAATGACGGTGGAGCAGTGTAGAGAGTGAAGGAATGAAAGTTTGGTGATTGCGTGAAACAGGGGAGGAATGGGACGTGCAGGGTGAAGCAAACTAGAGTAGTTTGTTTGGTTCAATGACGCGTCTGGGGCGGTGTTGTGATTGTTGTTGACTCCTCGATCATCTCCCTACCCCATAGATCCATCCATTCATCCATTCATCTCCTGCGATGTATTCTGTGTCCTGTTCCGTCTCAAGTCCAGACCACTGCCCCATTCGCCCTTGAACTCTCCCCACCAAGCAGACTGAAAGAAAGTCTGGACTCACTGATTAACTCCTGTATCTCCTACTCTATCGTATCTACTGTTCCCAGTTGTAGTATATGATAGTATAGTAGAATAGAGAAGAGAGTAAATGTATAATAGTGTAGAGAAGGAAGGGAATGAAATGCATCTAGACCAACTGGCCCCCCTTTCCCGTTTGGTACAGTCAGTACAGTAATTGGAGCCAACTGCCGCCCTGAATTCCCGCATGGGGTAATTCCTCAGGGTAGAAATGGAGTCCCGCTTGACGTCACAATAATGTGGCACTAGACATGCCGAGCGAGTATAGAGTGTGGTTGGGTAATTGTGATTGGGAGGGCAGAGCGATTGCTGTAGAGCCTAGTGTAGAGTACGGAGTAGAGTGGAGAGAGGAGAGAAGAAGCAGGTCAGAGTGGAAGAGATCAGTGCGAGGACCGATACCAAAACCACTGACATACACATACACATATTCAATATTCAAGCCGACTCTGCACAAAATAGTCATAGTCGTAACTTATATGCATTCTACCTTTTCTTCTACACCAAGCACTCCTTCTCATACCCGACTCTCACCAACTAATGATCCTCTTTACTGAACCCCTCATTCTTCTTCAACACTACCAAACCCTCCAATACAGGCTGGTAAGGGAAGAACTCATTTGTGCCAAGTTCAGCTCGGTCGCCTGTAGCGATTCGAACGGGAGTTTGATGGGTTTGGAA
>JALPCC010000078.1:0-70879 GCA_026538405.1 Cryptococcus sp. GC_Crypt_2 | reverse complement strand
AGATGAGGCAGATGACATGGCGGGCAGGACAGGTAGTGGTAGTGATTAAATGAGCGTAATGACCTGAGCGCAATGGTGGGGGAAGAAGGGGAAGGGGGACGGGCGTTCAATCACCGGTCGGATCCTGACGTATTCGATGAGCGATGAGACAGGAATGATGCTATTCAGTCGGTAGAGGTATGTAGTTGCTAAAGCGAAAGAGGTGGGGATGTCAAGGCCGGATTGAGAAGGTAGATCCCGAGTTTTGTCTCGTTGTTTCGTGTAGTTGTATGTCTCGGAATTGGTGGTTCTGGTTACCTTCTCTCGCCTACTATGAACGATCTGTTGATGTAGCCGGTTTGAAAGACTGTGAGTCTGACAGACTGTAGCGGATGGTATTGCTGAAAAGATGTGGCTGTAACGAATAATGGAATGTATTGGTTGGTTGGTCCGGATTAATTGCAGCTCAAACTCGAAGAAGTGTCCCTGAAACGATCAGCACGCCACATGCGGGGTCACATGCGGTTGCCTCGTCTGAAGATAGCTGGGGTGAAAACAACAAGGCGAGTGAGTATGCATGGGGCATGCGGACTAGTAAGGCATGCAGGCCAAGATGATCTTCGCCCGCCAATAGTTGTTCCGCTGCTCGACAATGAAAACATAACCACCTCGCATATCATATCATAACCTGTATTCCCCCTCATCTGGGTATCACTTCTACAAACGGGTATCAATGCGCAACCAAACTGATTTCAAGACATCATAAAACACCTTCTTCACGTTCCATCATCCTTTTCTCCGGTGACGATCTCTCCAGCGTCTCCAATTATCTCCACAATCGCCCGCACATTTCCTGTCACCCTCACCGCCCAGCATTATTGCACTAAAACTCGTGCTCCCAGTTCGGATCACCATTGGTGCTCTTCTTCTTCGGTACGGGTGTGGACTCAGCATATCCGTTGCTCCTACCTCCTTCCCCACCACCACTGTCGTATCTGTCAATAGCCCCTCCATACCTATCCCCACCTCCACTCTTGGCGGCACTACTACCGGTCCTACCAGCTTTAGCCCCCGACCACCCGTCTTCCAACGCAACATCATCTGCGTATCCTCTACTTCCACCAGCGGGTCCTTGTCCAACATCATCATGCCAATCACTAACGTGTTGCTTGCTTTTCTTCCTGTTGAATGGGTTTCGACTGGCGGGTTTCCTTCCTGATCCGTAATCTTTACCCCATTCTGGTACATCGTCATCGTGCCCTCCGCCACCTCCGGGAGTTGCATAAGCTGTAGCACCAGTGATGGAGTCAACGGATCCGCGGGACTGAGGTTCTCGCCTCTCCTGTTGCGTTAGGTGTATGCTTTAGGTGTAATACCTCTGTGTGGGATGTGTGAAACGTGACTACTTACTGTTCTGGGTGCGACTGTGCCTTCAAAGTTGGCAGGGTAATGCCAATGTCTCTGATTTGGCGCCTCATCTGATCATCAGTCTGGTTCAACAGTACAAAGGAAGACCGCACCAGGGTTGTACTCATCGGCATCTTCGTCCGCCCACAATCCTTCTCGCTGTCTTCGCTCTGCTCGGATTCGCTCTGCCTCAGAGATAGGCGCATAGTTCTCTCCCTCCTCTCCTTCTTCGAGATCTTGTCCAACATGGGCGGATTCGTTATTTCGCTCGTCGTATCGCGTTGCCCAGGCGTTCTTCCGCTTCCGTCGTTCGATGTTATCTGTATCGACTAATCCAGCCTGGCGTATGAGCGCAAAGCGAACGCTGAATGCGCAAGGAGACATACCTTGAGCGCCCATTTGGGTGTACGAGCTTTGTTCTCGCTGTTATTTTAGTTCCGCGCCATTATCTAGGGTTCTGTCAACATACTTGTTTCTAATGTTTTGGATATAAAAGCTGGAGATCAGCGCATGACCGGATACAGGTATGACCAGAGAAGCAGCCGCCATAACGAGGAGGTCGACTCACTTGTGTCCGTGACTGGGGAAATCTGCGACGTGGTCAGCGTGTCATCGAACAACAGGGGATAAGCTCTTACATCCACATATCGTCAAGATTATATTGATGAGCAGGTCCTTTCCTAATGATCAGCACCGCTTCGACAGCTCACTTACCAATTCCAAATCGGAGAGCAACAGCGATGGGAGGAAGGAGAAATCCAAACAACATCAAGACAGCTTGGAAACCATGATGTTTTTTCGGGGTCAAGTCGATCTTTTTGGGGATTTTGGACTGCAGCGACATGTTGGCGACTGATTTGCAGGACTGAAAGGGCAGTGAGGGGTATCGACCTTAGAAAGCAAGGTGGGGAAAGCGACGGCTATTTGCCTCGGATGCGCGTATGATCTTTATTTGTCTATGTTTCTCGTGCTAGGTATAATGATCCCGATCTACTCTATCGTCTCATTACGTCCAGTTCACCAAAAGTCAGGTGTTTCGGGAGATACGGGATATAGATGAGCAAGTGTGTTGTAGGAGAATGGAACTCATGGGCCGAGACGCCGCCCGAGGTCCGGAATGCTAGGCGCGTGAGGTATTTAAACACGATAGGCGCCTGAAGCCTTTCTGAGACGTCTTGATGGTTTAGCGGTAGGCAGTAATGTTATGCATCGAAGTCGTTCGCCGAGAAGTTCAAGGGTGCATGCTACTCTACATTGGTCCTGTAGACGTGCTCGAGGCTGTATAGTGATCAGCTGATGACCGCTCAAGTTCTCGGCCGCGGCCAGTGTTCGCTGATAATTACCTAAAGGAGTATGAACTTGATATCGTCTCACACATCAAGGCCGATGTTGTCTTCGTCGTAGTCTCCTGTACTCGCAATTCGACTAGTCACTTGTACATCTACCAGACTACGCTATCAGCAAATAACATGAACTTCTGTTGATCAGAAGGATCCGCCCAAATACATACCCGTACCTGCCTTTCACTCGACGCAACACGCCTTTTCATACACACGTAGCAATGCGCTCACCGACCCAACCACCTTCATACTTCAACGTTAATCACTCCGAGATTTCCGTGTCTCAATCTCAATCTCGACCTACTCCAACTTTTCGTCAACGGAAATCTTCGACCATCATCAGTATCTCGCCAAACTCGAATCCAGGTTCAGACGACGGAGTATCAGCTACGTCTTCTTCTACCGGCGCCCGGTCAGTCTCGGCCTCGCCAAACAAGTCAATGTCTCCTTTACCTACTCCCACCGTCAATATGGTATCACCAATACCTCCTTCAATGAGACGTGAACGTCGATCTTCCGACTCAGACTTTTCTGCGGCAGAGGAAGGGGAAGCCACACCGTTAATTGGGAATGATGATGACGGGAGTGTTGCTGGAAAGTGGTATACTGGACCATTGTTTATTACGGGTGTGAAACTGGCTCTACTATTCATGGTATTCACGAGTATTGTGGTAGGGACATTTTACTGGGGTATACCTACTCTTGAACCAGAGGATCGGGCGGTACTGAAACTGCCTCGATCATTCGAAGATCTGCAGAATCTCAAGTACGTCGAATGCTATAGTTATGATGTCGGAGCTGATCAATAGCTCTTTGTTCCAGAAATACAAGGGACTGTACCCTAACCGAATCTTGGCATGTGGAGTAGTCGCCTACCTCTTGTATGTTTGCTGTCTGTGGATGGAATGGGAGCAAATGCTGACAACGTAGCGTTCAGACTTTCTCCCTACCAGGGTCGATGTACATTTCCATTCTCTTCGGTGCAGCGTACGGCATGATCTATGGGCTCTTCCTATCCTGTCTCGTGAGTAGCGAAGATCTTCCGTTCCAGAAGACTGAGACTAACGATCAGTGCGACTCCATCGGCTCAATCTTCTGCTACACCCTATCTGCACTTCTTGCGCCTCCGTTACTCGCACTCCCATTCTACCGTGCGCGAGTCGAAACATGGCGCACCAAAATCATGGGCGACCCACGCAAGGGTAAGGAAGTATCATGGGATGGAGTCGCGGCTTTCCTCATTGTTCTTCGAATCTCGCCATTTCCACCTCATTGGGTCGCGAACTTCGTTGCTCCTCACCTTGGCATTGGCCCCCTATTCTTTTGGGCAACATGCTTCATCGGCATCGCTCCTGTATCTGTCATTCACGTTACTATCGGTTCTTCGCTAGACTCAATGACTTCAGCTGCCGATTTCCACATCCTCTCACTGCGCAACATTCTGGGACTAGGAGCGGTCATTGTCGCTGTTCTCATCCCTGTTGGGCTCAAAAGGATTTTCAAGCAGGATCTAGGAGAATTAGGAGAAGCTGAAGCGACTATCGAAGAACACAGCGCTGTTGATGCCGAGATTGATGTCCCGGCAGTACATATCCTCCATCAAGGTCCTGTACCTGTTGAAGTCGACGATGAAGGTCGTGTCAAGCGGTATCAAGCTGTTGATTCGGGCGTTATACTTGCTGGACCATCGGCAGGCGACGAATCTCTCGATATCACCGCCGACACAAGCAAGAGGGGTAGAAAGGGTAAAGGACGAGCATTGGAGATCATCGCGGATGTCGATGAGACGGAGTCAGAGGAATATGGGGTACACAACAGCCAGCAAGCTGTTGTACAGAAATCAAAGCTTGGGGGTGAAAAGCGGGGACGAATGCAGGGTTATGGAAGTATTGAGCCTGCTGTCGTACAGCGCGAGGAGGTTGTAGGTTCCCCTAGGGGATGGCTTGGATTACGGTAATTGTTTCAAAGTAAGTATCTCGGTGTGCTTCATAGCGTGTAATATATCTATATGTGTATAGGGTTAGATCAGAGTGTATCCATATGAATACTTGCTTGACTTGCTTGCAGAGTATATAGCTTCTTACACCTCGGCCAATGATGAAGGCGTGATTTCGGCCGATCATTCGTAGATAAGCGGAAGCAAACAACCTCGAGTCCGAAAAGTCATAAAGTCAATCAGCCAAGACAAGCAAGGCATACACTGTTCTGGACAGCCTATACATACATACATTGTAGAGAACAGTCCGCGATGTCGCTAGCAGATAGCAGGAGCTCGACGCCGACGTCGTATGCTGAGAATCTAATCAGTAATTCCAGCTCGGATAACGTTCCTTGGGTTATTCAGAAATATGGCGGAACATCTGTCGGGAAATCCCTTGACAGTATATGTAATATTGTCGAGTATGTGGATTGAACGAAATAAATAGCAAGTGGACTGACGTGATAGATCATACATCCCAAGTTCGAAAGTTGCCCTAGTTTGCTCAGCCCGTTCATCCCATACGAAGGCCCTCGGTACGACCAATCTACTATTACAAGCTTCAAAAGAAGCTCTCGCACCGACAAATCGTGCTTCGGGATCTGCGACACCCTACTTCCCCAAAAGGGTCGGATCAGGTTTCTTCGATGGTCGGGATAGAGAAAGGGATCAATCGCCCGCCGCAAGGGAGTTGCAGATGAATGGATCCCTCATGTCGTCAATTTCTTCATTACGAGAATTAGACCTAAGATCAGGATCAGGAGCATCATCACCTTCACCATTCCAATCGACTGGACGAAGAAGTGGATCTCCTACTTCTCCTATCGATGAGAAAGCTCCAGGTGCTACTGGTGAGGGCTTTCATGATACGGTCGACACTATCAAGAAGGGGCATTTAGAAGCTGCGAGAAAAGCTATCAGAGCGGGACCGATCAGGGATGAGCTAGAAGATGAGATTGAAAGGGATTGTGAGACACTGAGAGGTTTCCTGCATGCCGCTCAGGTGCGCTGGGTCCACTTTTGCGTGTCGATCTTCGCTGACTGTTTAGGTGATTGACGAAATCTCACCCCGAAGTCAGGATAGTATAATTGGAGCTGGCGAGAAATTGGCTTGCAAGATCGTTGCTGCAAGTTTGAGAGATAGAGGAATCGATTCTGAATTTGTCAACCTCGATACGATAGTCGACGAAATGTTGAATGAGCCGGCTGTCGATAATATTCTGCTCAGCTCTGGGGATCAGGGAGCTGCTCAGCTTGGTCAGGACTTTTATGATCGTTTAGCCGAGGTGCTTGGAGAGAGGATAAGGGAGTGTGGAACAAGAGTTCCCGTCATTACTGGTATGTTACTTGATTGGTTTAGCTCACTAGTCGCTGACTGAAAGGCTACTTTGGCCCGGTACCCGGTTCACTACTCGCACAAATTGGTCGAGGGTATACGGATCTATGCGCTGCTTTGTGTGCAGTCGGCTTGAAAGCATCCGAACTGCAAGTTTGGAAAGAGGTCGATGGTATCTTTACCGCCGATCCACGTAAAGTCCCCACAGCCCGACTCGTACCGGTCATTACACCCGATGAAGCTGCCGAATTGACATATTACGGTTCCGAGGTAATCCACCCATTCACTATGGAACAAGTCATCCGAGCCCGAATTCCCATCAGGATCAAGAATGTCGAAAATCCGAAAGGAGAGGGCACCATCATTTACCCCGATGAGAAATTCCCAAGGGGTGCTGCTACTGAATCGAATGAAAGTAATACAGTCAATTATGAGGTCAGCAACAACGAGTTGAAAGTCGAGACGAAAGTTCCGACGGCCGTTACTATCAAGGATAATATCATCGTCTTGAATATTCACTCTAATCGAAAGACTATTTCGCATGGTTTCTTGGCTCGAATATTCGGTACACTCGACAGAGCCGGTGTCGTAGTCGATCTAATTTCGACTTCAGAAGTACACGTATCAATGGCTATGCAGGACATCAGCTCTAAAAAGAGATTGGACCGACTGCATAAGGATTTGGAGAAGATTGGAGATATCACTGTGTCGAAAGATATGGCTATCTTGTCGTTAGTCGGAAAGAACATGCGTCATGCGGTCGGATGTGCTGGTATGATGTTTACAGCATTGGCAAAGGCTGGAATCAATATCGAAATGATTTCGCAGGGTGCTAGTGAGATCAATATCTCTTGTGGTGAGTCTTTATCTATACCTTCAGCCTTGACCCCCATCTGACAAGCAGTGATTGAGAACAAAGATTCGTCAAATGCCCTTAATGTCATCCACGAATCTTGTCTCAGTATCCCCACTTCCCCCACGCAATACACCGCCATGCTCCATGAGTAGGCTTCCAAATCTCTCTTGTCCTCTTTAATCCCTGTCACCAACAAGAATATCATACTCCCATCACCATCAAAAAGCATCATAGCGCTCCAACAGCGTTTCAACAACTTGCATCATGACTATCCAACTGGTCCCGTATATTTCTTGCCATTGTATTAAATGCATATTATAGCATCTAAAATCTGTGATCTACAAAGCGATGAATAGTTGATAAGAAGGACAATGAAGAGGGGCTTAGTCGTCGAATTTGATACTGTGAGACTCAAGAGTGATCTCTCCCCCGGCGTAGCTCTGTCTAGTCAGCTTCTCGCTCACAACTAAACCGCAAAGCTCGACTCACTCCTCGCTTCTTCTTGTTCTTTTCCTTTCTGAATCCCGCTCCTCGAGTCACAATTAGATCTCGAGATGCTTTCGCTCCATAATCACTGATACTAGCTCCAGCTCGGGTCTACATATTAGCTTAACCCAAATAACTCGATCTAAACAACTTACCCTAGCGTCGAACGAGTTGTCCATAAGTCCAGGATCATGGTAGATGACATCAGCTTCTTTGATCCTCGAGAATCTCTGGTTTGGGATCTTCTTGATTTCCCTCTGAACCCTTGAAGGGTGAACCTGGGGTCCAGCTCCAGCAGGCTTGGTCTCGGTGACGGTAGTAACAATAGTCTCGGTGGGAGTGACCTCTTCAGTGACAGTTGTGGTGGTAGTTGTGGGGATAGCGCCATTGGGAGCTTTCACTTTCTTGACTACCTTCTTGGATCCGGAAGAGCTGGAGGATGAAGACGATGAGGACGACGAGGAAGAAGATGAAGAAGAATCGGAAGGGCTAGGCGAAGGGGCTTTTCGCTTCACACCAGCTACTGGGACTGCTTGGGCGGGCTTGACAGGAGCTTCAGTTTCCGATTCGGAGTCGGAATCAGAAGAGCTCGATGATGAAGACGAGCTGGATGAAGAGGACGAGGAGGAAGCGGCTTTAACGACTATTGGTTTGGCGGCTCCAATCCCTGGTCGGGCTACGGGTGCCTCCTCTTCCGAAGAGCTCGAGTCGGAGGAGGAAGAGGAAGAAGCAGAGGAGGAAGACGATGACGAGGAGGAGGATGGTGCAGGAGAAGGAGCCTTGACGGTCTTGATAGCGGCAGCTGCGGGTTTTGGAGCTCCAATTCCAGGTTTCTTGACTTCTTCCTCCTCCTCATCAGAGCTGGAATCAGAACTGCTTGAATCTATAAATCAGCTGAGTGGCCGAATTGAGTTGATTTAAACTGACCTGAATCATCATCTTCCTCTTCGTCAGATTCGGTATCTCCCTCAGATCCGCTCTCTTCAGCCTCGACATCGAGCAGACCAGAGGTAAGGGCGGTGTCGACTTCTTCATCCGAGTCGGATTCAGAGTCGCTTGAAGTGTCGGAATTGGAATCAGAGCTTGAGCTCGAAGATTCAGCTTCGACATCTAGTGCGACGACCTTGGCTGCTGGGGCAGCTTCTTCCTCGTCAGAAGAGGAGTCGGAGTCGGAGGACGAAGAGTCGGAATCGGACTTGGTGCCGTTGGCAGTGGGCTTGACGGCGATGCCAGCAGACCTAGGGATCAGCTGGACCGCGCATGTGGTATAGAAAGTAGTCTCACGTCTTAGAGCTCCCAGCGAGCCATGCTGCCTCCAGTACACCTGCAGTTGCGATCTTTGCTTTCGTCTCTCCTTCAAACGCTTTGACTGATCGCGTCAAACCCCGTGCAACGAGGTAGGCGAGGACCGCTGAATCTAGCTCTAAATGAGTCAGTACTATTCTCTTCATGTACGAGCTTGACTAACCTTTCTCTTGTGTTGTGGCTAGCTTAACCATTATATGTATATTGATTGATATATAGGATAGATAGTGTGGTATATGAGTGGATTTCTGGTAAAATTCAAGATTCAGGCACACCCGGTAACAGCAATCATTCAAAAGTGGAGGGATCAAATAATATCCGGCTATCTACTCTATTACTTGTCTCCACTCTTGATTGTATCCTATACATTTCAATACCTTGGTAGGATATACACTACACAGAATGCCATTCGGCTTCACTCACAAACCGCTGGTGGCCCTTGCAAACTCGGCCATCACCTCTTTCTTCAGAGAGATTGAAGTGATTGGTTCGGAAAATGTACCCAAGGAAGGGCCTGTAATATTGTGCGTGTGACCATTGGGAAACGTGGCCAGTGACTGACTCTTTAGCGCGTGCACTCATGCCAATATGGCCATTGATGTGAGTCAGGATGATTATATCTCTTTCTTGTCCGGCACACAGCTAATATCCAGCCTGCAGTTCTGAGCAATACCGTTCCGCACGGACTTTGCTTACATTATTGGGTTCGTAAAGAGCTCTGAGACGTAGCGAAATCTGACGTCCAGGTCAAGGACTCTCTGTTCAAGAATCCTGCAGTCGGCGCTTTACTCTACAACGCGGGAAATATCGGTATGTCTTTTCGCTCAGCTAGTGTGCTTGCACTAACTGATACACCAGCCGTCGACCGGAAGACAAAGAATAATCAGAAGCTCTTCAAGGGGACTTTTGACGGTAAGCTCGTCTTCCTGTGAACAGAACATAAAGCTCATCTCAGCGCTAAGCCTTGGCGAATCTATCGGAGTCTTCCCAGAGGGCACATCGCACACTGAACCGCACATGATTCCACTCAAGGATGGTACAGCATGGTCCGCCCTTGAGTACCTTCGCTACCTGAATGGTACAGAGGAGAACGCAGGAGCAAAAGACGGTCAACCAGCCGTCATTGTTCCTGTTGGGATTGCCTATTGTGACAAAAGGAAATATCGAAGTCGTGTGGTTGTCCAGTACGTCATCCTGTGCCTGCAGTTTACCGTTTTGCTGATGACAGTTATGGCAAGCCTATCACCATGGACGCTTTCCAGGAGGAGTTCATGAGTGAAGTGGAAGGGGCCAATAAACATGCTGTCAAGAGATTGACTAGGACCTTGGAGGTGGAATTGCTCAAGAGTAGCGTCAATGCCCCTGATTGGTGAGTCGGAAGTTCGTAAGATGCTGAACCTCAGGGACACTGCTTTTGCAGCAGAGATGGCTCGAGAAATACTGTGGGAGAAGGAGGATGACCTGAAGCTTGAGGACTTTGTGGACGTCTCCCAGACGTGAGTCAAAGTAATGATATATGCCTGTTGTTATGAGGCTAACAAATAGCCTCGTAGACCTTCTCTCGACTACCGGCAACAAGAGTGTGGATGATCTTCGCTCCCTACTCGTCACCTACTCTCGTCTTCTCACGGCCTCTCGTCTATCCAATCAAGCTTTGACCGATATACCCCTGCCTCGAGATCTCGATCCGAAGCGAAAGCTCTCCCTTCCAAACAGGTTCCTTCCCCTCTGGCTCTTAGTCAAAGACTCGCTATCATCGCTTATTCAACTACCATTCTTCCTCTTCCCGCTCATCACCCACATCCCAGTCTACATTGTTGGGATTCTCGGAGCGAGATTAGTGGAAGATGAATTGGAGACTCAGGCTCAAATGAAGATTGCACTAGGGCTCGTATTGTCCTTCTTGACATACCCTGTTCTATTCTTCACATTCTGGGCGATATTCAGGCAGGTACCTCTGGGGTTCGCAATTGCTGCTGGAGCAGTCTTTGCGATGGGTCGATATCACTCGGCGCTCATTGATCAGAACTATAACGCGTAAGTGAGATCACTTCACACACAGATCACAGCCAATGAATCCAGGTACAAGCGACTACTAGCGGCCTGGCGTATCCTCATCGGTGTTTGGATCCCCAGCCAGTTTGAAATGTCTCTCCAGTCATTTACCGAGAAAGCGGCTTCCTTTGCTCCCAATCCACCCAAAGTCGCCGGTCTGCCACCATCAACTCAACCTGAAAAGTATACCAAGCCTCAACATTTGCCATCACGACGACTCGTCCGAAATGTACTGCGCACCAGGCTTGAAGCGGTCCGTCAACTCGCCAATGTACTTTATGAGCTTGAAGAAAAGGATATACAATTGAATGCAAGCTACTGGCTAGCTGATTCTCATGGTGGAGAAGTATTGAAGAGCTCGGCCGAGCATGAGAAATTACCCGAATGGGAGAGACCGTTATTACGAGGAACGCGAGGAGGTCGTGAGGTCGTCGGATATATCAGGAGCAAGGGCGCTAGGCTAGGGTCCGGTAAGACTAAGAATCACTGGGCTGCAACTAGCGGTGACGAAGGTGGATCAGAATAAGCTGGGGTAATAATCTTGGGGTGTAGCGGTCGTGTTTCGGGAACGAGGGTGTCTACAGATCACGTCATGTATTTTCTGACTAGCATTTACTGTAGATACACTGGTAAGAGACTAACGGGCTCAGCTATGGTAACCGAAGCTAATGACGATCCCTGATGCTTGTCGGCTTGATTGTCTCATCGAGAATGCTGGAATCACGTTATTCACGGAACCGGATCAAGAAGAAACCTTGATGTGGCGTCGGAATAATCAGGTACCTGAACTAGATCAATAAAGAATACCGAAGCTTGGCACGATATGTTCTGGAAGTCGGAAATGTGGCGTTCTTGAGGATCGTTTACCTGAAAACCTAGAATCGAAAAAGGGGACTAAGCCTGGATGGGATGACCGGTCTGCATAAGCTAGACTCGACGACGAAGTGACGTCTACTCTTCACTTTTTTCAACAACTTTCATACTCTTTCTGAGCATCAAAATTCGCCAAGTCGAAAGATAACCAGCGACGATGTTCAGCTTCAATTTCGGGCCGAGCGCCTTCTTTCTGCTCTGTGCTCTCTTACCTCTCGTTCTGGCCGATAACCTCTTTGCCGGATGCTATTCTACCCTTCCGACAAACTCGAATCCTCCCGCCGCACCTGTGCTGCGCTCCTCGAGTTTAGATTGTTCCGTGAGTCCCCCTCAATTCATGTCAAGGCTAGAGATCGGATGCTGAATGAACAGGCGGGATGTACAGCCAACACTCACTCGTACTATAACGCCAGTTCGGGACAATGTTTTTGTTCAAACGGTACACCGTTCCAAGCCAGCTTAGTCCTCGGTAATGAGAACGCTTGTGGTTCGAATTACGATAATCGAAATATCAGAACTTCATACATGTCGTTAAATCCACAATGTTACGCAACCCAACCCGCTGGAATCACCGCCGCCAACACTCAACAATTCACCGGTCTGAATGGATGTTTGAACTCCTGCCGAAATGGTCTCAGGGCCACTTATTGGGCTAACAATGCTGTATGTTGGAGATGTGCCAAGTTGGCAGCCAAAGCTAATGTAATCAGGCAAACAATTACTTCTGTTCCTGTGTGGTCCCGACGTCTTATGGAGCTGGAACGACCTGTGGTCCTCAAGCTTTCTTTGTGAGTTACTTGTCACTTGGAAACCGAGCATAGCTGATCAATAAAGGGATACTACCATACACCCGAAGCCGCCGCTTCAGGTCTCACCAAGCGAAAACAGAGGGAAGCAGCAGCCGCACGAGCAGCTGCCAAACTCAATTTCTGCCCAAACGGCTGGACCGCTTGTTCCATACGAGGTATCGAAGATGGTTACGAGGTGAGTCCCATCGAGCACGTTCAAGATTGATTTCTGACAACAAGTGCATCGATGTATCAAAAGAACTCGAGTCGTGTGGTGGATGTATGGAAGGTCAATTCTACGCACCGAACGCCACCGCTGGTCTAGAGTAGGCTTCCCACCACGTACAGGTTACAACAACTGACAGTTCAGCTGCTCCGCCATGACAGGTGCCCTCCGAGGTGGATCTACATGTGATAATGGACGGTGTATTGCGTTTGCCTGTAAGCGGGGTTTCAAGCTGGTCAACGGCCAGTGTGTATAATTGATAGATCATTTCTCTTTTTGGGTCCTTTTCATATATATAGACATATAATGTAGCGTATGAACTCTGTACCGATCTTATGACCTTGTCTTGCCAAGGGAAATTCTTGTCTTGAGGACCTGTCGTTCGATAATGTGATACAGGTACCAACCATCGGTCGTTAGCAGCTGCCTGCCCTTTCCGTTAGCTCTTTCACTCGTGGTCAGGATTTGTAGTAGCTATTGTTGATCATTTCTTTGTCGCCCCTCCCGAAGTCAGAGTTCCGAGTTCAATCTAACAAACTTGTAAAGGCGGGATATAGACCGCCAAAACGGATCTCAAGTCGAGACGCGACGACGCGTCAAAAGTTAAAATCAATCCAGTTCTTGTCAACCAATCTCCATACCATGGCATCAGCGAGTTCTTCTTGTCCGCTAGACCCTGTCGATATATCTCCTCTGCCGCCGCTTCAGGAATCATATACCTATCACTCGGCACCATACCAGAGTCCTGAGGGGGAGGAATGGATAATGGGTATCGATGAGGCTGGGCGTGGACGTGAGTTATTTGCTGTTGTGTTGGCCGTATGCTGATGTCTCAGCTGTACTAGGTTCGTCATAGTGATCCCTGGGTATGGAAGGATATGACAACTGATATGCAGGACCGATGGTGTATGCAGCTGCATACTGTCCTATGTCGTTCAAGACGGCATTGGAAGAGATGGGTTTCGACGGTATGTACCCCTTCAGTCTTAGCCTATGAAGATCGATGCGCTAACAAACAGACTCCAAGGTGTTGAGCCACGAAGTCCGTCAGAGACTATGGGATTCATTCACCTTAAATCCCCCATTATGCTATTCCTCCGCAACGCTTTCACCTCAAGGTATCTCAGCGGGAATGTTGCGGCGAGTTCCTATCAATCTGAACCGACAGGCCGAGGTGAGTCCTCAGAACTGTCGCTTCTCGGTAAGCTGATGGACAGGAAGCGACGATAGGCCTGATCAGATCTGCACTGGACAGGGGAATAAATATTAAAGAGGTACCACCTCCTGGTACTGGTGGTGCGAAAATGAAAGGCTAATACCCAGTGCTACGTGGACGCATTAGGTCCTGCCCCACAGTGGCAAGCGCGCTTATCGGTCATATTCCCAACAGTCACATTCACAGTCTGCCCAAAGGCTGACTCGCTATTCAAAATTGTCAGTGCTGCCAGTATCATTGCGAAAGTTACCAGGGATCGATATATCGAAAATTGGAGAGATGCGGAGGATGTCGATGCTATGTAAGTTTCAGCGGTGCTGCGTCTCGGCGATGATCTGATCAATAGGCTAGGCGAAGGTGAAGTCGAGGAGGTAGCCAGAGGCAGTGGATATCCCTCAGGTCAGCTTCACCGTCCCTGCAAGAGCACAGCTGATGATCAGATCCACGTACACAGGCATATCTGAAAGATTCGATCGATCCTGTATTCGGCTACAAGGGTATCGTTCGATTCTCATGGGCTACGGTCAAAGTCCTTCTGGATAAACAAGGAGTAGAATGTAAATGGAACGACGATAATGCTCAGCAATCCGCAAAAAGCTGGTTTAACGGCGATGATACGGGTCGGCCTAAAGTCTGGAGAGACCTGGGGGTAGCTGGCGTCGGAGAGTTATAGGATGGATGGGTTTAGTTGTACAATAGCTTGCATTGCTCTATGACATATGGGTCTACATGATAACACAATCCTCTTTGACTGATAGAGCGTACATTGCCTGTGATCAGCTCTCGTGCAGTTCTAGACCACGATAGCTTACCTTGTCAACGGTCTTCTCGATCTTTTTCCAGTCAGCCCTCCGCTGAATGAACTCGTAGATACTGTATGTCAGCATCGCATCATCCGTCCACTCCACGATAAGAAACAGAGGTCAAGACTCACTCTTCTGGCGTAAAAGTTCCTCCATACCGCGTTACATCTCGAACGATCTGTGCTAAATCCTTGGCATCGCTCACAATATACACATGGCCTAGCATTTTTAGATTGGCGAAATCGTCCGTTATTCGCTGTTGTTTCAAGGAAGATACAAAGGCGTGGTACGCGTTCAGATCTGCGATGATCTGGAATCCGCCCGATAACGAGATGATCTGGCGCTTCAAGTGACGCTGCAGGATCCTACTCGTCAGCATTTAGCATAAGAAGAGGAAGGGAGAGGCGCACTGCTGCAGACGAATTCCGACTTCTTGGTAGAACACCTCGAGAACTTCCTTGGATGTACTGCCCTTAAGTAGGTTGCAGTGCATCTCCAAACATGCAATCGCCTCTCTACAGCCTTCCGTTGCTCCTAGATCCATTGGCTTGTTTTCATCGGGATAGTATTCCCTGGGACCAGTTTTGATTTGGATAATGTGCTCGACCTAAATAATCAGCCCTGTACATCGATGTAACCGGTGACTGACTTGGTTCATCAACACTTCAATACCGGCATTCAGACCGGCTGCGACGGCATCATCAAGTACAGACTCGAATCGCTTCTTCTCCCTCATGACGGCATTGAGGAAATCAGTTTTGTCGACATACTTCGTCATTTCCTGATCGAAATAGACCTGCGCCATTGATTGGATCGTGTCTCCCACATGCACCAATTCAAAGAATTGCAATAGCGGAGCGACTGACTTCGTGCCCTCGTGCTCGGCAGGTTTGTACGAACTCATCTGATTCGTGGCTCTGAATAGTAAGTACTGAAATACACCTTCACAGAAAGAAACCCACATCCGGAACCCAGGAGCGATATGTCGATCGGCTGCGGCTTTAAGCATGAGGATAAAGATCTCTTCGATCGTCTCCCGGACTCGATGACCATATTTGCCAGGGTAGTTGGCGAAGGTCTCGGTCCTCTTGAGAGCGTCTCGATCAGCATGAATCAATTCCAAGGCAACATCAAGCGAAACTAGCAGTTGCAGCTTGTCGTACGATTGCAAGCTAGTAGGAGTGGCGGGTATGATTGGTTTCGGAGTAGTCGCAGATGAAGTGGTTGGTGTCTCCAAATTCATTGATCCTACGGACCCCCTCTTTTCGTCCAGCTGAAGTTCGTCAATTTCGTCCTTCTCATCTTCTATGGTCGGAACATCGAAAATGACATCTCCATCTTTATCCTTGATAAGTTGAGCGCCGTTTGAGCCAGCAGAACCAGCCCACTTTTGCGGGTTGAGCATCGATAGACCATTGACCGCGTGTGAACCTCCCGAGACGATCGCATTGACTCCGAAAGTCACTGTTCGAGGGACGATGGTGACGGGTAGCATCAAGACATCCTTGAAACCAGCTAGCACATTACGCTTGACTTGATCTGGATTTGAGGCATTCAAGAATGTCGGTCCGGAGTTTGGACCACGTTGAGAGTCCTCTGATGCATCGAGCTGTCCGTTAGCTTTCGGCCATCATATAAGTTCAGAGAAGCCTACCTGATGATCCCAAGCCTTGCAAATACTATCGAGGGCTTGTTTGATGCACTCGGTCTCTTCCTCAAGATACTCATCCATGTTTACCTCGAACATGCGGTATCTGGTCTTTCAGCCATATCCTACAGATCGCGACTTACATGACATCCTCGATAAGAGTCCGGGTGATACTAGGATCGTCGCCTATCACGCTCATGGCTACATCAACGAGCTTCCAGGCTTGAACAAAAGAAGCCGCAGTAGCTTGGAGGAAGATGTCGAGCGATATCACTCTAGCTTGCGACAAGAGTGGGGTGATGTATTCTCCAATCTACTATCAGAGATCTTTTCGTTGACATCACGCCGGGTGACTCACAACATCATTTGCTACTCTATCGCAGAAAGACAAAAGGACTCGAGCTGCAGATGGGAACACCTGGACTGCCATCTCGGCATCCGCACGAAATGCCTCGAGGACATGGGATATGAAAGCGTCCATAGGTGTGAAGTCGAGCTGCTTTGTTGATGCTCCTTGAGGAGTCTGCACTTTGCTGGCTGTCAGTGTAGTACATTTTGATCAGCAAAAGGCTCACACAATATTCTCCAGCGAATCCCACTTCGAGGTTTCGTAGAAAACTTCCCGCTTCTCAACCCATACACGTCCACATTCCCATTGTTCCCTTGTTCCACTTCCTGCTTCCCAAACACTCCAGCTAGCTTCCGCTGCATTCCTCATCCCATCCAGGTTATGTTTACTATCGGCCATTTCGAAGGCGACTAAACAGGTCGAGTCGAACCGGTCGGACGCTGATAGTAACGCTTGTCTGAGGAAACCCCAGTCGCGCAGAGGTTGTAACGCTGGAGATAGGAAGAGGAGGAGCTTTAGTAGAGTCTGTGATTGTTCCACAAGCGACATCGTGGATGGCGGAGGAAACAGTAGAGCGAGTGTCGAACTGGGACTAGGCGATGATTGGAGGTGCCGACATAGCGGGACGAGTGCGACATGGTGATCCTTATAGGTTGCGTACCATACTCCTGGCTGGAACTTTCCGATAGGTCCAGCGTACAGGAAAGGTGTCGAGCTAGAGCTCGTACCGTTCATCTTGGCCTTCGGAGTTTGAGTTGCTGAAGGTGTAAGGGCAAAGAAACCAGATTGTTTCCCCCCAGCCCCTGCCCGTGAAGGTAATGGTAAATCATCAAAATCAATCAGACTCGTCTCCATAGATTTCATGTTCAGTCCATTATGTCCACCACCCAGTACAAATCCATTTGCATTCCCTGCCTTTGCACTAGCTTTCGTCGGAGTCTGAGAATGAGATGGTCCAAAGTCGCCAAAGTCGACATCCTCAAAAGCTTCGTTGTTGTCGGTAGAGAAATCCCCAAAGTCATCATCAGGCCGAGAGGGATGGGAAACAGAAGGACGATGTTTCATCGAAGTAGACAAACGAGGAGTCTGGCGTGGAGCAGGCGACTTGGGCATTACAGGTTCTACTTATCAACAACCCATCTCCTGACTGGCACGACTTACCTTTAGCTTTTAATCCCAGCAATTTACACCTCGCCTCCCATCCCCGCTCATCCCTGACTACTCTCGCTAGTGCTTTACATCCTCGAGCGACGTTCGGTAAGTCGGGAATAGGCAGGAACGAAACGATATTCAAGACAACGACTTCGGGGAAACGACCAATAAATGGTCCTTGGGAAGTCCGAGTGATTGGTTTGGACGGCTTGAGGATGTTGAATTTGGACGGAGTGGATGGCTGGCCAGGCTTATTGGGTGCGAGTGGTACCCATTTGTTCATGTTCATCTTGCGGCCTGTAAGGGAGCAGGGAGTGTAGCCAAATGCGAGAAGTGAGACGGAGTGGACGGAATGACTGACACGCGACCATCTTGCGCCTGTAGCCGGCCGCCGTCTGATGCTATGGGCTGAAATCTGTCGAAGTCACCTGGCAAGCAATTTCACGAGCGTAATGCATAGCATGTTTTGTTTAGGTCTAGGATGCTAGGAGAAACGAAGACTATGCTGAGGTACTTAATACGGAAGATTAGTACCTCGCACCACCGGATCTGTTGACGATGCTCAAGATGGCCTCCTTGCCCTGGTTGACAGATGCCTCGTCTGTCACAGTCAGTTGAGTTCTTCGCAAGCTATCGGATACTTACCTCCAATGATGGTGATCAAGTCATCATCCTTGCCGACTTGGATATCGGCTCCGGTCTCGACACGCAATCGTGAGATGGTTGCACCCCTATTTTGTCAGTCATTGGGTCATCGATGAAGACAAGTAGTCAGACTCACTTGGAACCAATGATCCTGGGGAAGGAAGACCTGGGCAAACCAGTCAAGAGACCGACATAAGTAGCGGCCTTGGCCTTCTCAACAGCATTCTCCAAGATCGAAACGAGTTTATCGAGGTTCTCCTCTTTACCCCTAACAGTCCATTCCTGTTCGGAGTCGTCTGCACCCTGGTAATTCTCGGTGATCTCCCAATTTCCGTTAATCTCTTCGGCATCTTGGTCATCGCCACCATCGAGATCGATTCGAGCAGCCTGAGCAGCATGATTAACACCGTTGGAAGGTCGTGTGGCAGTGGGTTTGGGAGGAGCGGGTTGAGGCAAGTTGACTTGACCGCCGACGTTTCGGATAGATCGCATGAGATTGGGGAAATCAGCAACGGCGTGGTAGTACTTCGTTGGGATTGAGACCGATCGAGTGGACCAATCGGGAGTATCTCGTCCACCACCTCGCGCCTGCTGTTGAGGTCGCTCGCTCGAGACTTGGAGTAGCTCGGTAGCTTTGGCAACGACCTCTTTGGTACCGATAACCTTGACAATGTCTCCCGCTTCGACCCCCTCCAGGTCCGAGGCGTTCTCGATCTTTCCAATGGAACCGTACTGTCGAGATCCAGGGAAGTGGACGCTACCAGTCAGCATAAGCCACTCAACGGAGCGAACGACTCACGTAGCACCAGTCTTTCGCTGCAGATCTTGCAGAGCAGAACCACCTCGACCAATCTTGGAAGCGTGCTGAGCCTGAGGAACAACAACACCAACAATGATGGTCTGCTTCAAGACCTCGACCTGTCTCTCCAACTCTGCTTTGATCTTATTGACGAGCTTCGAGTCACCACGTAGTCGGACTTCATCAGGGGCGGAATCTCGACCTTCCCTGGGGAAAGTAATGAGACCAGCTTGCTTAAACGATTCCTCGGGACCACCGACACTAGTGACGATCTCTCGGAGATTGCTTCCTCCTTGACCAATGAGAGTTCGGTGCTATCATCAGCTCTGGGCGCATAAGCCAACTTACATATTTAGGATCAATTGTCAAGGAAACGTTGATCTCGTCTCCAACTTCCTCGACAACAGCCAAAACAGCCTTCTTTGCAGCGGCAATAGCATCTTTACTGCCTCGAACAGTGATGAAAGTCTTGCCATCATCACCATGAGCCTTGTCGATATCAATCTGAGCTCCCGTCTCGTCTTTGATACCGTTGATGGTGGAACCGGATTTGCCGACAATCTGAGCGATGCTTTTGGAAGGAACAGAGAACTTGAGTTCCTGTCTCGACTCGTTCTCGAAAGCGGCAGCTTCGAGCAACTCAGCCTTGGCTTGAGCGACACCCTTTTTGCCACCTCGAATAGTGACTTCGTCTGGCTTGGCGGTTGAAGAGCCATCCTTGTTGTCTCGTGGGAAGGAGAGCTTGACACCATACTTTTCTTCGAGTCGGATAGCGTATTTACCGCCGGAACCAATGAGTGCGGGTTGAATAGCTCGCTTGATGGTGACACTTTCGGTGGTCTCGTCCTCGAGCTTCTCGACCTGTGCCTCAAGTCGTCGCTTGGCCTCCTCAACCGCTTCCTTTCGACCGATAATCTGCATATCAGCACGACTCCCTTCTTGACAGGATGACCCACCTTGCAAGGAGCACGCTTGCCGCCCTTCTTATCATCATCATCGAAGTTGATCTTGACGCCCAAAGTCTCACGGAGCTTGTTGATGGCCGCGCCAGAAGATCCAACAAGATGTGGAACGTGTTTCCTGTCGACAGTGAATTCGAGCGTATAGCCGTTAACGATATCGTCGTTCTTGGCATCCTCGACGATCGAGTTGATCTGGGCAACGACCCTGTCGACCTCACTGGGTTGACCTCGTACAACGACAGAGTTGTCGTCATCGCCATTGGACTTCTTGTCCTTAGAACCGACCTTGACGTTGACGAGCTGATCTTCACCAATGAGAGCGTTCAGAACAGTGCCATTCTGGCCAATGATGAATCGGTGCCATTTCTTGTCGATATCGAGAGTCTCGGTCTTGATGTTGGAAGCTTCTTTGGCGAGACTTTCGAGTTCGGCAGAAGCAGCGGAAAGAGCTTTCGAGAGTTGAGCATCCCTTTGCTTCTTGTCGGCTGGAAGACCTTCACCAGTATAGATGATCAAGACCTCGGACGAATCCTCGGAAATAGGAGGGAAGACAGTAGTGACATTGTTTGCAGATTCGAATTGAGCGATTTTAGCACCCTTTTTACCGATCAAGATACTGTGGACAAGCGAGTCAACTTCAACGACGGCAACACCAGCAGGTAAAATGGATTTGACGACCTGAGCAACTTCCTCTTTAGCCTTGGAGACCTTGGCCCTGTCTTCGCCGACGACCTCAATAACGACATTACCGGTAGCGCTAACGGTAGAAGCGAAAGGAGGGTAGACCTTGACACCGTGAGCATCGGCGATGGAACGAAGGCGAGAGCTTCGGGTCAAGAATCGCACAATTCGCTTAGCGTGAGAGAGTGAGTCGGAAGTGTTGGTCCTGTGCAAAGCGGCGACATCGACCATCTCGACAGCGATAGCGTTGGCCTTGTCCATAGCCATGGTCAATGCGGGAACGAGACCAGGTTGCGGACCTCGAATAGCACATTGGTCCGAAGGGTCTTCGACAGGAGGTAGCTCGACAATGCAGCCGGTCTCTTCAAGGATTTGATCGGCAGCAGCGCCAACTAGGAATCGGTGTTGTCGCTTAGGAATCGAAATGTTGAGTTCTCGGAAAGAATCGTTGAGTTGCTCGAATTGTTCCAAAATGTGGTCGACGACAGCCTTGACCTTCTCCTTGTCACCCTTGACTTTGATGGACAAATCCTTTTCACTGACGTCCTCTTCGCCCTGCCTTTCGAGAGCTTTCCAGACGGCAGGAGGAGGAATGTGGACTTTGACTTCTCCTCCACCAACTTCTTCTTCGAGCTGACGAGCCTTGACGCCCTTGGGACCAGCGATGAATGGGTAGTATGACGAAGGGATAGTTTTGATAGATTGAGTGGTCTGCGATACCTTGTGCGAGATCAAACCAAGAATCTTGGTTCGAGCATCGTTGCAAGCGACAGAAGGACCGGAAACCGAAATGGGAACGCTTGGCTCCTCAGGTCCATCCTCTTCATCCTCATCGACTTCCTTGGGATCCCAGGCGGGTAGAGTATCTCGTCGCGGAATGTCGATTTTGCATTGAGTGGAATCGGTGATGGACTTGAGTGTAGCGCCTTTGGGACCGATGATCGTACCAAGAGTAGAGATGGGAACTTCGACTTGAATAGTAACACTCTTGCTTAATCCCCTTTCCAACAATTTCCTAGCGTATGCCAATCGTTTTTGATCAGCAGCCCTGATCAAGAAAGTCCTTAGACCAGAAGACATCTGAGTACTACTTTCGACTGATGCTCCGGTAGATTCTTGAACCTTCTTGAGGATATCCTGGTAGGCTTTTCCGGTTTCGATATCCCTTGAAGGGACACTGAAAGTATCGGAGAAAGGGTGCGAAGTGGAAGTGGGAGCACCAGTTCGACCAAGACCTCCAGCAGGAGCGATCTTGCCTTTGGAAGTCTTGACGGCAGAAGGTTTGGATGACCAGGCGGAAATAGCGGGTTTGGCAATGTTTGTCGCGGCTCCTGCAGAAGGGCCAAGCGAAGGGAAAGCATCTTCAGAGCTGGCGTCGACGGAAGCAGGGGCCGAAGAGCCAGATCCATTGACCTTGGAAGCGGTAGAGATTGACTTGGGAGCAGGAGAGTTGTTTGACAGAGTAGGGAAAGGGTCAGGAGCGCCCTCGAGCCCGTGTCGCTGCATTGTTAGCCAATCACACGAGAGATTTCGGGGTCGAGATTCTCGGAACACACCTTTTGTAGCTCAGCAGCAGAAAAAGCCATTGTTAGATTGCGTTGTAGCCGTTGACCTTAGACGGGATATATACCGAGTGGGTAGAAATGTAGGTGATTAGGTGGTTGAAGAGGGGGGTGGAGTAGTATGGTAGATGGTGATGGTGTGCTGTAGGGCTGAAATGGTAGGACTCGGCTCTCTCAGGGTAATGTACAAGGTAACACGTGGAAAGTGGAGGGGGACATTGGACGTGCTGCCATACATGGATGATAGGTATCTACAGGATCTCTGCTACGTCTATACACAATGTTACCGGAATAAGAAAAGAAGGGCCATGCTAAAGGAAAAGAGTTCTGCCCATTTTATCGAAGATGAATCGTGATGACACAGCTTTTACTGGGGTCTACGCTCTGCTGCTTGAGCCTTGATCTTCTTCTCGTACTGAGGTCGATCATTTCTGCGAGGTCAGCAGACCGCTATTGCAGAGAAGAAAGATAGGTAGAGCGAGTGGACATACCTGTACATTTGATATGCCTCGATCTGTGCCGGGTCCGAGATGTTGGCATTATCGAGCAGATCCTGGATACCGATACATAGCTAAGCGTTAGTATGCACTCAACCTGGCTTCTGCCCACCCAAAAGACACCCAGATCCGAGAGATGACAAGTGCCGAAGTTCAAAATATAGACTTACCTGTTTCATCGTGATTGACGGACGCCATGATTTCTCTTCGTCCAAAATAGACAGACAGATGGTTCCGGAAGGGTAGACGTTGGGGTGGTAAAGAGGTGGGTCAAATTTGCCTGGATATCAACATCCTCTTCATTGATCACCCCTTCTCGAAATACATCTGCAGATAGAACTCACACTTTGGTGGTTTAGTAGGGAAATCTAATTTCGTCAGCCAACCTACCGTCTTACCGGAATGGACGCACCTTCTGGGAAAGTCGCTAGAACCTTGTAAACTCCTCCTTCCCAATTCGTCTTGGCCATCAGTTCTCGCCCTGATCTCGCGAGCGGTAGATCTACTCACACCCTGCTTCCCTGGAATACCAAGTTCCCAAACCATCATATTTTGTGTTCCATCGGCTGTTTTGACGGGGCGTGCATAGAAGCCCTACAGAGTCAGTCAATGATTGATGTGGACCCAAGTCGACCAGATGGGCCTGCCTCGAAGCCCCATCCAGACATATTGCACTTACGAATGGGTGATCCTTCCTCCACTGTTTCCTCTCCTCCATTAATCTAGCCTGAGCGAGTGCCGACTGATCGTGAGCTCAAGCAGAGTCACTAGACTAGCATCCAGGAGATAGCACCTGATCACTTACCATGACTGATGCGCTCTTCGAGATTATGTCTTAAAGATTGTAAATGTCAGCTGATACTCTACTTTGCAACGCGTCTGTCTAACTACTACTGTATTTCCTTTCCCCTTTCCCTCTTTGACGGAATCAAATATATCTATCGGCTTGCACCATAATCTTAGTCCGAGATAAGACACTCGAGACATTCTTCTGCCTGCCTTTTCACTATCCATAACAAACACACCAACTATCAACGATGCCACCGAGAGCGGTCATACCAGCTGCTATAGTGACCGCTCCCACACCTGAGAGAAGGCATTTTGTTCAATCATCTCCGATGCACGATAATCATAATCATCAAGCAGGGCCTTCGAGAGTTTCTTACGGTTCTATCAGTACGCGTACTTCCCCTGGGAGTCAGAAAGGGAAAGAGCCAGCTGTAGACTTTGATTTGAATGGATGTGAAGTAGAAAGCTGTGATTCGGGAGATGAGGATATGGAGCCTCTTGTCGATAGTAGGTTCAATCAAAGGAGTATAGCTCACCTCAAGTGACTTATAGACATATGTCGAGGCGATACCTCTTGGTCCCAGCTATCACCTTGTTGTTCTTCATTTCACTCGTGCTACTTGTCACTCTAGCTTGGTAATTTGGCCTTCGGCCTTGTCATCGGAGCAACAGCTGATAACAGGCCTCCAAACAAGAAGGAGAAAAGAGAGGGTCAATCATTCCCACACCCAATCTTGATCTCGCCACTGCTCGTTGGGATATTCGCGTCTTGTACGGTGCAAACGCTTCGGGTACCTATATGGAGCATTGTGTCGTACCTCGGTCTATCCCCATCGTGGACTACAATGATGTAAGTATTTGACTCGAGTTCCGCGTCAGCTAAAGCTAAATCTCAGCTCTACGATTCTGCATTCGACAACCCATGAGCTCCTTCGGATGTCGACATTACCTATCATCATCCCATCACCCACTTCTGGCTTCCACTCATCATACTACCTCGGCCTAGGATGGGGTCTGGCAGAAGTCACATGGGGAATCGTGCAAGGATGGGAACAGATGTCTTTATACGAAGACGTCATGACTCCCGAGCTTGAATCCGGGATGGAGGAATCGAAAGTCCAAGGTCTGGGTCTAGTCGATCGGGATGATGATGGTGAACTCACGGAGGGGGAGTCGGGATATACGATACAGGGCATTGATGAGGTGGAACGACAATTGGAGGAAGAGGCTGAATTGGAGCGGAAGGTCGAAGCGCTAGAACGTATGAGGGGTCGACGAGGTGGGCTTCTTGCGTTTTGACGCGACGCACAGCAACAAGCTAACTGCTAGATCTCGAGGAACTGATTGGCATTCCTTTCTCAGTAAGTCCCTCGTCCGCATCCAGGGCGAGGCTGACCACCAGAACATCCCATTTCCATTCCACCTTCTCTGGCGACTTGATACCCTCTTGCTAAACCTTGGCCTCACATTAATCCTCTCTGCATATTACTTTGACCCAGCACCAATCTATCGACATCATTCGCCTCACCTTGAAAGGAATCCGCCCGCCACAGCACCTAGTAGGGAAGCAAGCCAGTATCTCTGGTTAGTCTGGGCATTAGTTGTGCTATTGCATGTCTTGATCAGTCTTGCCTGGAAGATTGTCTGGAGAGTCGGTATCGGAGCTGTCACCTGGGGTGTGAGTCTTCGATCCCCAAATAATCTCCTCGGAGCTGACTTGTAGGGACTGATTGTTGCGCTTGGGACGGTCTTTGCTGGTCTAGGAGGATGGGGCGGAGTTGTCTAGTCTCTTTTTCGGCGCCAATATGTAATCGCAGTTGATCTATGCACATCATGTTATCCATGGACATGACTGCGTGTGGCCGACTGCTCTGTAGCTGGTTTCGGTATCTGCCCAGTAAAAGTTGCATCATATGCACTCTGCTCAATACCACATTTACTGTGGCCCTGGCCATTCAATGACCATTTTCAACACTTCACCAAACCTCTGTCTTTCCACCTCATCCCCTGCTCCATCATCATCATCCTCATCCAGTGATCCAGTTTTCATCTTGCTCAGAGCCAACCCAACGACCACAGGCCTCCTCATCGCCCCTACTTCATTAAGAGTCCACCAAATCAAAGTCGCTACTTGAGATACATATAGGTCGTATAGTGCTTGCTCATCCGGTCTGGGCGAGCCTAGCAGGGGTGAGAGTGTGAGTCCCGGTGGAGGGGGTGGGAGGTTTGGAATACCCGTTGAGGCTGTTGAGGATGACGGGGTAGGATGAGGTAGTTGCGTAACATGAGGGATCGTAGCCTGAGTCTGTTTGTCAGTCTTGGTAGTATTACATGTACCGTCTGATCAAGGTGATAGACCTACGAGGATCCCGATCTTCTGATTTTGAGTGATGATGACCAGTATACGATCGTCAAAAGATTGAATCAAGAGGTCTGTCGAAGTTCCAACGACAGGGCGGGAGATATGAAAACTCGTTATTGGCGCTGGTCTGGAAGACTCCAACTTGGGCAGGGATCTGGACGAGCTGGGCGGAGAGGGTGGTTCCATAAGTGAAGACATTGTTGGAATGGTTGCAAGAGAAAGCGAGTGATTCGCGGACAGGTATTTGAGTGCGGACATTTCAGGTGGAGGTCGATCCGCAAGTCCGTGTTCGCAGATCCGCCGCTCGGTGTCTGTAACAAACTTGGACAAAAGGCTACAGTTGCATTATGAGTCTTGTTAGGTAGAGAAGACTACAATGACTAAAATAATCTATATATGTCGAGACTGTCGAGCCGAATCATCGTCCTCATATCCGTTTATATCGTCGCTGAGAAATGCAGAAAGTGGAAAGCATACTCGACCTCAACCCCCAAATCCCCTCGCTATGCAAACCGTGTCAAGGAATTAATGTTTCCTATTAGACTCAATATCGAAGCTGTTTTGTCTTGAGTCTGCGTAGTTCCCATGGCTGTGTCCTGCTTGATCTTTCTCTGCAGCCTTTGTAGCTGCGGTTGCTGCTTGTGAGTATATACCCAGAATGAAAAGAGAAGTTACGTACGATCTCCGACACCTGCTCGTGTTCCCCATCCTGTCTCGTGAAGGGTGAATAGAGCATACAGTTTCATGACCGCACTAATGGTGAGTTAAGATCTGTACTAATCAAATGGGCAGCCTCACAAGTAGTATGCGAAAGCAATCCAGGCGGGCACGTAAATGATATGCGAAGGATGTTGCCATAGATGAGGCAAAAGTTTGAGTGCACGGGTGATCGTAAGCCATACGACCCATGAAGCGATGATGTTCCTGTATATCAGCCATATAATCCAGAGATCCAATGAGCTGACTTACCAAGCGGGCAAATGGTAACCTCCATCTTCCACATTCATCGTACTCTTTGCGATCAATACCGAAACAAGGACAGGTCCAACCATGAGTGTGAGTGGATTGATGAATTTATCGACCATCGTATAAGCGACATAAGGATGTCTGGTCCAAACATGTCGTTCCATAAAGATTGATCTGAAATCTGATCTCCAAGTATTTCTAGTCCACCTCAAAACCTGCTTCAAGAATCTCCAATTAGGTTTCATGGTTGAGAGCAATTCCGCATCCTTGTGAACTTGAACATAGGTGTTCCAACCATGTGAGACCATCCATCGGGTCAAAAATTTATCGTCTCCCGAATTCAAGTGGTATTTGCCTAGCCAGAAATCGTTTGTGAAACCATGTAGAAAATCGGGATCTTTGAGAATGACTGTTCGATATGCAGCTGTACGTCCCGATAGACATGGGATACCTCCGTCGATATGGGTAGAAGAAGCGATTTCGATATTTCGAATAGTTAATCGGAAAGCGGCAAGAACTTCCCAAACTGTCATTCTGTCTCCACACGGCTTGACTCTTTGACTCGTTCCGACACCTCCAACTTGTTGATCTTCGAAACAAGAAAGAACCGACGGTAGCAGTGTCGGAGGCCAGATAGCATCATCGTCTGCGAAAACGATGATATCCGTAGTTGTATTCCGGATCCCGTGTGCCATCTGTAGACGTTTGTTTGCGAATGGAACCGTCAATACTCGGATCTTGTCGGGTGCAACAGATTGTGCCAACTCCATTAATGGTCCCTTCATCTTCTCTTCCGTCACAATGATAATCTCCTTGGGTGAACCCTGTAACCACGAGAAAGCTGCTTCTCTAAATTCCTCTCCAGCGTCGATAGTAGGGACGATAATCGTTACATCCTCATGGGCGACATATGTAGGATTGGAGGGATACGGAATAGGACGGTATGCTGCCCATGCAGCTAGTCGGATCAAGTACCATAAATAACGGTAGAATCTGATATCAGTCGTGTTGCAAAAGGATGAACATACCCAATGATACCAAAGGGAACAACTATTGGTCAGCCTCGACGCAAGCTAGACCTTAAAGGAAGACTTACAGATGGGAAACTTGTCTGCTGTTAGGTACCTGTTGGTCAGCTCATCCTCAATGAGAGGAAGAATACATACAACATGACGCTCGATCTCCTTGAAAGCCTATAAACAAGCTAAAGGCTTTTTCACCACTTTTGACGAGTCGACGTATGTGGTTATAAAGAGCGTGTGATACCAGCCTCTTTGGGATCGTAGTCCGTGGATCGTCGATTCGTAGTGTCGTTTCGGTCGTGGTCGTGAATGTAAGTGGTAAAGAAAGCTGTTACGCTCGAACACCGCTCTTTGCTTTCGTTGGGATTAACCGACAAAAATAGCCCCCAAATCTAGGAACTTCGTACACTTTGTTGTTGCCTGGTATTCTGGTCTCGTTGTTCAAAGCAGGACAGCTACGGTCGTAGGCGAGTGCTGCGTCGGTGATGCAAAGGTGTAGGGTCTCGTTAAGATGTGGTGAGATGGAGCGATGGTGAAGCTACCTTTGGTGTGCTTGGTAGTTGTCTTTGGATGAACTGTTTTTGTTTCAGGGATAGGGAATACTCCTATTCAGGGTAATCATAGAGGGCGAGGGGGGAAACGCGTCCTCTTGACCTAATACTGTCATTCACTTGACTGTGCATCACCAACGGCAGTCACGACCATCTCTACTCTACTAGAACACCAGGAAGACAGTCATCGACGCAGCTCTACTTTCTAGTGACGGTAGCAGTAATAAGCCCAGATGGGTCAGCGGTAGGATGGAAAACCTCTGCTCCGCCTTCGTATCCTAATCCATTCTCCAATCCAAACGCACTGAGGTTGACGGGACTGATGTCAGATCTAACTTGGAGAGGTGACGTACATGTAATGCTTATTGGGCAAACTCATACTTCCCTCCTTAACCTCTGGACAATCCTTCAAGATCTTCTGCAAGGTGTTGTACAGAGTTGCTTGGACACTTGCACTTTCATCCAATGCGAACACCTCTAGAATATCTGTGCGGACTTTCTCCTGCATTGAGGGGAAATTGAGTGTTTTGGCGATCGTTGGTAGATTCTCGACTGACAATGGGAGGTTTGGTGGGAGTGTAACATCGTATTGAGCCGTGACCGAGGTCGAGAAGATTCGGTCTGCTACCTCTAATCTTGTCAGCTGGTGCGATGTGTAAAAGAGGTTACTGACCTGGTAGAGTGGTGAGCTCATCCCTGTAGAACTTTTCAAATGAAGATCCAGATGTCTTCAGCACTGTAATCAATTTCATCCCGTGGCTCTTGCGCACCTAAAAGATCCTTCAGTCCACATTTTAGAGTAGCAGTCAGATTCTCTTTTCCCGCACTTCCATCAACCATACACTCAACAGTTCCCTTCTCATCGCCATCTCGAACAAAACTCCACTTGTGGTCTTTACCTCCTACTTGGATTCTTGACCATTTGTGCGAGATAATATCGATAAATGCCTTGCTAATGTGTTCGTACTTGTTGACGAAATGCATCGCCAAATCGAGGGCGAATGCGGGTGGGTCGAGTACGTAAGGGGATGTCTTCGAGTAGACGTACACCGTATTCTTCACTTTCAAGTCAGTTACCGTATAGCGGCAAGTGGAAAGACCCACTGGTGTCTGTAGCTACGACCGAAGCGTTATCGGCTTTGGTATAGCTAGTCTCGATCAAGCCCTCGAGCATGACTGTCATCAGTCGACAATAGGGCTGGAGACTCACCCTTGACAGTGTACTCGGCGACAAGGTGCTTATCGCCCTCTCGGACGACTCGGAAGACCCTCACGAGGTCTTTACCTATTGTCAACGCAGTAGTCAGATGTCAACGTACCGTAACGAGCAGCAGACAGGAATCCTAATTCTTCAGACATTGTGTTGATGCTTTGAATAACGCAGACAAGGGGAATATGTCAGTATATAGTGAGAACGAGAATCTGATGCTACAGATATATGTACTCTTACGAGCTGATAGCTGATTTACGATAGGCGATAGGCCAAAGATATGAGGTCCGGTTGCTCCGGTCTTATCGGCGGAGTATCGCGACCCAGGCACAGAGCCACGTGAGAGTAGACGCGGCTGTCTTTCAGGGTTCTGAGTGTGCATCTACGGGATCAAATAGTGCCACATCAGTGAATGTGAAATGCATCAAGGTAAACACAAGAGAGGGGGAAAGGCAGTCGCGTCACTACTCTAATCTAAGCATTACTCGTGTCCTGTCAGACAGTACAGTCTCGTATCCCCTCGTACATACTCCCCCTATCCCCTCCACTCTACAGATAATCTCGATCACACCGCTCCACTTCACTCTTCAATACATCTTCGAAACAATACTTGATCCACAATTGATTCACTTCGCACACTCGTTTCAACCTTAAATCAAACGAATCAACACAAACAATTCAACACACTCTCCTTTTCACTCACATTCTCAACACCTCGCCACTACATCTATACACTGTAATCGAGTCATCATACATACATACATACACCAAGACGCGTATACATACCACAGCGCCAGTACAACACGCCACCCATACCGGCAACAAGCAACAAGGAGAACAGCATCAGAGCTCCAACGTGGAACGCCATAGGTTAGCTTCAACCCCTTGCTTTCGATTCTCGTTATTTGCCCTGGAGGTGACCTGACCTTCAGCCAGTCTATACACCGACATCACACCACAAAGCAATCAGTCTCTGGTAGACAAGGACCGTGCACAATGTCTAGTGGAAAGATGGATACATCCGGATCGACACCGTTCAAAGTACCCAAGGCGAAAGGGTTGAATCGACCTGGCACTTGGTTCCAACCTCTTGCACGAGCATCAAGTTCTTCGTCATCTTCGACGCTCACCGCATCGACCTCTTCCAACGCGTCTTCGTCGTCTGCCAATGGACTGTTCAACACGTCTTTGGCCGTACACAACCCGAATCCGTTCACCGTCCCATCTGCACCGAACCTTCCACCACCATCATCGTTCAAATCGCCATTCCCTTCAAGTAAAGGCAAACACAAGCTATCGCCTTCGCCATCACCTTCATCACGCGTCGCATGTCAGCAAGACGAAGACTTTGTCATGATATCGCCGCTCCGATCAACAACAGGTGGATCACCACTGGGACACAAGAATCTGAATTTAGGAGGAATGGAAATGATGGATGATTCGCCGGAAGGATCTTCGCCTGCTAACGATAGTCCGACACCAGCGTGTGGCGTGGCCAGTGCCACCGCTCGACTTAGGTTGGTTGATGATGAAAGTCCGATTCGACGCGTTCCAGGACAAAGTCGAAGTCTGAAAGCTGGGCCGGATGGAGGTGGCTTGTTTGCAACGAGCGAGAGAAAAAGGCAGCCGAGCAGTCCACTCAAATTTGCTACGTCGTCATATAGCATGGACGAGGATGACACCAACAGTCAACCCCCAACGCCGACAACTACTACTGCTGCCATTCCTCAGCCTTTGTTTACCGCCGCCAAGTCCACATCGGCCGCGTCAGCTTCACTCAGCGTATTCGGAGGCAAGCCTCCGGAATCACGCATACCCCGTTTGGCGACCTCGCAACCTCTCCGAGCACGATCTGGGACAACAGTCGAAGCCGACAACAGGCAGGCTCTAGGTGGAAAGAAAGCAATCTCGCTCGATCGAATTCCAGTCCCTGATGACAGTGACGAGCCCTTCGGATCACCGTTCGGTATACCTACACCTGCCACTGGGCGGAAACTAAGAATGTCGCATGGACCGATTGGCTCGACATCATCCTATCGCGCTCACAAACGAATCAACAGTGGTGATCAGCACAACTTGCTGACTAGTACGTCAATCTCGCGATCACAAGGACTCAAATCCGGCTTGGCCTTATCATTATCTCCCATGAGTCTGAAATTACCCGAGTTCGGCAGCTCCAACTCGTCTCTCTCTTCGATGTCGACAAACAATCTCACCCCGCCCGTCTCTGCGCTCTCGCCAGGAGAACCACCAATGTTTGCCCCGCTGAAACCGCTCGAGGAGGAATCGATCATGCCTGAACAGACTATCGTCGAACATAAATTCAAGCCGCGCGATTCGGGCGTCTCAATGGGTGACGACGAGGATGCGAAATTGAACTTACACCCTCATACTTCGTTGACTGAACTTGGAACCCGACAAAGGAGACCCGCTATGCTCAAGCGAACTTCTTCCGCCGGTGACGAGCGACATATTGATAATCCGCTCGAAACTCCTTCTGACGGACCCAGCCCCAGTTCAGGCTGGCCTAGCGGTGGCAATTTCAAGTTTGTCGGCGAGAACGGTGAATCGATGAATATGCGACTTGGCGCTCCAGTCGACGACAAGCCAATGATGCCCGGTACGCCCGTCAAGAAACAGGCATACTCGGGACAACACCCCCGCATGGGTCATTCCAACTCACAACCATCTTTGGTTGCTGATTGGCCCGAGACTGGACCTTCACGATCTGTCAAAGTCGACGGAAAACGTGATCGTAAATCCGCTCCTTCGGCGTTCATGCCTCCTCCATCAACCAAGAAACCTTCTGCCAAAAACATCCCTCATCTCACGCTTACCGCTAATTCGCCCGAGTCGCCTTGCAACAGTATGGATACCGATCTCTCATCGCCTACAGTCCGACTTTCTTCGCATGCCCCTTCATCTTCTCTTGGACCCATCGCCGAAGTGCCTAGTCGAGTCGGCTTGCTGCGACGCCTTAGTAGTGGTGTGGATTCGAGCGAGAGTATAAGTGAAGATGAGGGTACACCTACCAAACATGGTGGAGACAAGTACGTCCTGGCTGCCGCCCAGACTTTGGCAGTCACCAGTACGCCCACGCCGAAGACCAATTTGGGAGCTGCTGTCCGACACGCCAAATCGATTCTGCCACGAATGTCGTTACCCGCTGCCCCTCCTGCACCTCCTCGTGGCAATCGCACTCTTCACCATCGACAATCTCATCCCGCCACATCTGCTGCTGTTCAATACGAAGAAGAAGATATCTTTGAGCAACGATTCATTACTTTGGACACCATTGGCAAAGGTGCCTTCAGTACCGTTCTCAGGGTTCAGGAGAGATATGGTGAGGGGATCTACGCTGTCAAGAAGGCTCGTGGCGTCTTCGAAGGGGCTCGGGATAGGTAAGCTTGAATGTCGTGATTCGGCGATTGGAGCTAATGGTAGATTGCGCCATTTAGAGGAAGTCGATATACTTCGACATCTTTCTGTACGACCCAACCCCCACGTTATCAAATTTGAGGACGCCTGGGAGCAGAACCGACAATTGTTCATCCAGACTGAACTTTGTTTGGGCTCTTTGGCATTCTTCCTACTTGAATACGGCAGTGTGGTCGAGCGTCTAGACGAAGCGCGAGTTTGGAAGATTGTCCGGGAGCTTTCAGATGTGAGTATCTCGCTTGAAAGGGATGGAACGTAATTGATGAACAGGGTATTCACCACATTCACTCGAATGGGGTAGTCCATTTCGACATCAAGCCTGCAAACATCCTTATTTCGTCTGCTGGTTCGCTCAAGATCGGTGATTTCGGTCTTGCCAGTCGATACCCCCGAGTGACGCCTGATGAGATTCTCGAAGGATCTGGGTTGGGTGGAAGTACCATTCTCAACTCCAAAGAGGAGAAGCTCGAACGAGAGGGTGACCGGGTCTACATGCCCCCAGAGATGCTTCGGGGTATCTTTGTCATGGCTGCCGATATCTTCAGGTGAGCTTCCTTCGTTGGCACCGTAGGCAAAGCTGACATCCAGTTTCGGTCTAGTCCTACTTGAAGTCGCGACCAACATTTGTGTTCCCGATGGTGGACCAGCATGGCAAGCACTCCGATCCAACGATTTCGCCGTCATTGATCTTTCGCCCCTCTCGCCTGCTCTCGCCGATCTCATTACGAGCTGTATGGACATGGAGCCGACTTACCGACCTACTATCGAGCACATTGTTTCTCATCCCGTCATTCAGCGGGCTCGGACGTCTGTACCGGCCCTTGCACCTCAAGAGAAAGGTTGGCTGGCTAGTATCCTAGCTGGACCATCTGGCTTTGGGGCTCAAGTCCAACAACCTCTACCGACCGGTCAATATACCGCGGATGGCGATTTAATCATGGAGTAACCTTAACCATACCACAAATTACGACAACTATTCATTCTCATTCTTCGATTTCGATCTCGATCTTCTTGGTTCTCATTTTTCGCGTTGTACCTTGCTCCAACACCATATTACACGATTTACCCTCTCAATATACTCTCAACTACATTCTTGCCTTGTATGTCAAAACACATATTCATATATTATTGTATATATCCTTAATCCTCTCGGTATATATAGATAGAAAAGTAAAATGGAACGTATCCACTTGATGTGGGCGTTTTGTAGTGAATTACGAGAATCTGATGCATTTTTCATGACTTGTATTTTATGCTATTGGTGATCCGTGGAGCTGCGTGCCGACATACATTGATGCCGTCTGTCAGGCGACAGACCTATCCCTCTGCTCTTGGTCCTTCGACTTCAGGGGGTACCTTGACGACACCTAGATCTAGAGCTGCTTTAACAGCTTCGACCTCTGGTCCTGTATTTGTTCTGTCAATCAGCTAAGATCCTGTTTATACTTTCATCTCCGGAAGAAGTGAGAGAAGAGCAAAAGCAACCCACTTGAGGGTTTCATCTAAAAACACCCGCAACACATCTCCCGCTTTTCTCTCCATTTTCTCGACTCCCTCCAGTGGATCCGCCCGTGATGGTCCTAGTGAAATGATCAAGACTTCTTTGCCTTGTTCACGGGCTTGTTTGACTAGTCTGAATGCGGAGTAGGTAGCCAGTGATGTTCCTAAGACTAGGAGGCGGGAGCAGTCTGTGATTAGGTCGAGTCTGGGGTTAGTTGTGTGAGGCGGTGAAGGATAGGGGAACGTACGATTGATCTCGATTTTCAGGTGTCAAGGTTTCTCCCTGACTGTCAGCTTGCTCACCACCGCAATCGGCATCGTAACGAGTGGGACAGAGAGATAGGTAGAGTAGGACAGAAGATGCGAGGAGACGGTCGGAACGGGACTCACAAAGAAGACGACGTTTGGCTTGACTATACCCAGTTTCTCTCTCCTCTCCGCCTCACACTGTCGACAAGGAGGTACTTTGAATGAACTATAGTCGACCCCTTTCAGCTCCACCTAATCTGTCAGCGCACCTCGATATAGCCATAAGGGCACAAGAGGAAACGCACATCACCATCTGGATTCGTTCTTGGTCGATTGCCAGTCCGTTCAGCCTCATCACTCATTTCCTGCCACACTGGATTTAACTCCCCCAATTGAGATTGATATTCGTCCCTATGCTGTTCATGGCGATGTGCTAGACAATGAACTCGAGCTAGTGTTCCGTGAAGTTCTAGTATTTTGGATGTTGATTTAGGGTGGGTTGGTGGTAGGCGTGATGATATTAATGAAGCGGCTTTGGGGTGTAGGTTGTCAACCTGACGATCAGCTCCATAGGGTACATATGAGGGTGGTCTGGTAGAAGCTCACGTTCTGAGTAATCAGATGTGGTGCGAGTCCGAGAGCGGAGAGGGCTGCTACGTAGATATGGGTGGGGTTGGGTTTGGCTTCTCGTACAGGTGGATACTGTCTGTCAGCTCTGCCCTATGTCAGAGGTGATAAGACCCATACTCCGAGGAACGATCTTGCCCAATCTTAGGGTCAGCTAGGTCTCGCGTCCTAAGTCTTCGAACTCACATCGCTTCCTATTTCATCAGTCGAATTCCCGTCCCTAGTGCAAGTAACATACCGGAACAGTTCTCCTCTAGGCGTATCTTCCACCAATTCATGGTATAAAATAGGTCTATCATCAATATCGGTCCTCCTTTACCTAATGGACGGAAGGTTATAGACATACGTGTAATTCGGATTACTATAATGTCCCTCTTTACCCCTATAAGCTCTAATTCCAGAATCTACACTGACCCCAGCACCTGTTAGAACTAACGTCTCCCCTTTCCCTGCCTGTAGGAACTCAGAGAGGTGTTGAGCTGCTTCTTTGACCGGAAGCTGAGTAAGAGCTGAAGGTAGGTAACCTTGTGGATGGGCTTTAATGGTTGGGATTGATATTCTGACCATCCTCTGTTGAGCCGGCGATAGATCGATAGGTGAATGAGCGGCGAGAACTTCGTCTGCGATACTACCTAGATCGTACACTGTATCGCTTTCCTTCCCTCTTTCACTGTCACAAACTGCCCAGCGTTCTTGTCCTTGCTAGCTGAAAACTGCTGTCTAAATGAAAAGCAATCGCGAAATGACGTCGATTGATTCATTTTCCGATCATCAATTCCATCTTGTTCCTGGGCCGTGATACTTCTTGACTTCGGATGCATAATCTTACAACAAGTGACTACCGCAAACACGACTACAACTACAACTCGATGCCGACCAGTACCCAATGCCTTATATCCCACTCATATCCTCCCTCAAGCCTACCTGGGGCGATCACCTGCCCACCGGCGTACATTAATGAATGTAGCAAATCTTCCAATCTTTCTTGATCCCGATCATCCCTGTCTAGGACTAGTATCAGATTCTTAGCTTCTAATGAATCTGATGATAAGTCAAGTAGAGCAGTCAGAGATTCCTTGATATCCAATGCTAACGATGTCGTCTGCCCAGGTGGACTCGGCAGTAGCACTTGTCGATGATGGAGTGGATCATGAGGTCGAAGAACTTCGGAGAAATGCGGTTGAAGGATTTCTGGCCGATTGCTCGACGAATGGGGTGGTGGGAGGTGAACGAATACTGTCCTGCCTGATTGTGGTTGATCAAGGATGAAACCCTCCAGAATGTGATCTGGGGGAGTAACGATTTCAAGTAGATGACTTCGAGATGTCATTTGGGACGCGTGGAATGGGAATAGAGTCGATATCAACGGGATAGGAGACGTGTTGGCGGAATAGGATGCAGTCGAGATATCACTCTCAGGACTAGACGACGATATAGGTGTAAGCGGGTCATTCGACTGCCGGGATACCATGGATTGAGGCATGTGCCGATCCAGCGAGACGGATTGAGGGGGCGTAAGGGGATATGTCGTATGATTCAGTTTCGGATTCGTCCTCATGGGTGTTGTCGTGGTTGTAGAGTTGGATGCAGCTTGAGAGGGAAACAGGTAGGACGTCAAGGAATCTCTCATTCTCCCTGATGGCCCGTCGACAATGTCCTAGTAATTCAGTACTGGGCTGTATATCACCAAATGAAGATAGACTTACGACGAGCGATCTCCTCCTGCCTTCGTCAAAACCACCGCCGGCCCCCTCCAGCCAGGAAAGAAGAATCATGATCAACCTCACTCTCGTGATCATCCGCATAAACCCATACTTGTCCCCCTTGACCTCCAGTTCGAGCTATAGCGAGAGGAGGCGCGGGTGGGTTCTGGTGATATTGTCCTGAGAAGAGGAACGGGAGGTCTGGAGGTGCCCCTGTGCCGGCGGTTCCCGATGCGCCGCTGTTTGGTCAGATGAGTAGGAGTTGCATGGGGGGAAACTCGTGACTCACGCGGGGCGTATATTGCGGTCTAGTTGAGCTTTTGGTCTTGCATTCGAATTCATCTTGATATAGTGTAGTGTTCTGGGTGATCTTTCGGGACAGAATACTTGGAAATAGGTGGTCTGGAGTGGATACGTTATCAGTAGTAGTGGTAGATGGTGTATAGGTCACTTGTAGATGGGAGATGGGAGATAAGGATTGTCTAACGAGGGGTGGCGTCATGCTCTGGATCATTCTACAACTGCCACACTCGGCCCAGGCTACTTACGTAATCAGAGTTAGTCACTACACATCAATGATCGTCACTCCTCCTTCAGTGGCCACTCTGTAACACCTACACTCTACACACATTACACTACAATGTCAACCTCGCCCCCACCTCCTCACTACAGCGACATCCCATCCAAGGATGTCAAACATCCAACCAAATCATATGGAGCGACACCACAAGATACCAACGCATCAGAACCATTATTAGGCGGACAGGCAGGATCATCGCGTAACGCTTGGATGGACCAGTCGGACGATGACATACCCGACGACTTCAAGGTTGGTGTGGCGGTCATCGATTGCGATGCAGAGATCAGAATGGCATTCATACGGAAAGTCTACTCGATCCTCTTTGTTCAACTACTTCTCACTGCGGTGGTTTCGGTCGGACTTTATCAGCCAAAGGCGGTCGAATTCCATCAACAACACCCGTGGACGATTTTTATCCCTATGGGCGGAAGTTTCGTCAGTCTGCTAGGAGTGTATTGGAAGAGACATCAACATCCTGCCAATCTCATCATTCTGGGATTATTCACCATGTTTGAATCGTGGATGGTTGGAACAATTACAAGTTACTATGATAGCAAGATTGTAAGCCCCAAACGTCACATCCGGACTTCTAGCTGATGAATAGGTTCTACAAGCTCTTTTCATTACAGTAGGCGTATTCGCAGGTCTCACACTGTTCACATTCCAGACCAAGGTAAGCTATTTGTGGCTCAAGGTTACTTTAGCTAACGACAAGTGGGATTTCAATTTCCTTGGCCCCTTCCTATTCGCAGGAGTCATGGGTCTTATCACGACATCCTTTGTTCAAATCTTCTTCCCTTTCAGCGCCAACTTCGACTTGTTTGTCGCTTCATTCTCGGTCCTCATTTTCTCCGGTTTCGTCCTGTACGACACTCAGCAGATTATGAGAAGGCTCAGTGTCGACGAAGCTATTCTAGGGTCACTTAGTCTCTACCTCGACTTCCTCAATCTTTTCTTGTCCATTCTGCGTGTGGTAAGTTTCGGTGTCGTATCTGTACTCGCTAGCTGACTTGGAATAGTTGAACAACAGCGAAAATCGATAAATCTTGCCGATCGTCGACAAGTTCCGTCAGCCTCAGCACTCTTGGGGGTTCACAGCCTAATTCAATCAGTCGTAGGTCGGCTCAACCATACACGGGATGCTCATGTTGACCTTGACTAGCTCACCGCCGATTGATCACTTTGGGTGGCGGAGGATCTCGGATGTATTTGTTTCACTAGTTCAAACACGATAATCATGTATGTCTGTATTCAGTGCTCCAGGCCGTTGTGCGCTCTGCATACCTCGCCACCACCCGCGACATGCATACACTCACCAAGCATGCAATGACGATGCGCGATATCAAAGTCTAATCCCGAGACATCCGGATGTCTCAGTACGACCGGGAAGCCGGGAAGTCTACACGCGCCGGAGATGGTATGTCTCGGAGGCTGAACTTCCATATTGGCATTCGCCCTCTCTTCTGGCAGATCATCGATCGGGATGGGACCTCGAAGGTGCTCGAGAGGTAAGCTGTCTCTGTGGCGGGCGGCTTTCCAGCGCAATGACGTTGATATCTCGGGATCTGAGTGGTTTGCTGCATCGAAATTATGATATAAAGGTACAGCAGGATGGCTGACTTATTACTCATTCCTCATCACTCAGAACCTGTGCCAATCGCCACAAGACAACAACACTTCGCCTCTAGACGACAGTCATCGCTCGATCTACGACGTCAATACCAACACGCACGATGCACTCCACTATATTACTACTTCTCGCTGCTGGCGCCATCGCCAAGCCCATCCCCGGCTCATCAACAAGATCCGCACTTGATCGTCGCCTCTTTGCTCGATCCGCTTCTGCTCCTGCAAGTGGAGCAGTGGTATCAATCAACCAAGCTCGTCATCATCTCTTTGGTCGACAAGAGTCGGACGACACCGAATACTTGTTTGATGCGCAGCTCTCTGCATGGGCCAACAAGGAGATGCGACTAGTGCGAAACAAGTATGCAAATGCCATGAAGTACCTTGGTGGTGTTCAGCTCGCTCAACTTGATGCGACCGATGGAAGCGATTACGATCCGATCATGCAGATTGTCGTTCCTTCTCCTTCCAATTCGACAATCGATGAAAACTCGGTATGGACAGCCGGGCTTACCATCAGTCCTGGTCAATCTGGATTTTCGACTTCGACCAGTATGGCCTCGTCTGCCTCCTCGACATCAATGTTCACTTCCTCAACAGTCATCACTTCAGCTTCTTCCGTCACACCTTCACCAGCACCCACTAGTGCTGTAAGCAGCTCGCTGGCTGTCTCTTCCGCCAGCGCTTCAGTCAGTGTCTCACTCACCAAGAGGGATCAGGCCTCAATTGATCCCCTGACCGATTATATCTCTGGATCTATGGATGTTCTCTACTACGGTCCCATCAACATCGGGACACCCAGCCAGGAAATTACTGTTGACTTCGATACAGGGTCGGCTGATCTCTGGGTAAGCCGTTTCTTTATCCTCGTTTATCACGGTACTGACAGACAGCTGCCTGTCAATTGCGGCAATTGCCAAAGCAGACAATTCCAAGCTTCCCGATCACCGACCTATCGAACAACCGGCGAAAAGTTTGCCGTTGAATACGGTTCCGGTTCTGTCAGTGGTATCCTAGCCCAGGATAACGTCAAGATCGCAGGAACATCCGTCATGGGTCAATACTTTGGTGCGGTCAATCAAGAATCGGAAGATTTCTTCGGTAACCCAAACTCTGGTGTTTTGGGAATGGCATTCGGTTCAATCGCTACTTCCAACAAACCGACTTACTTTGAGAATTTGATCGACAACAAAGCACTCAACAACCCACTTTTCGGATTCCATATGACCAGAAAGCAGGTCGATGGGTCTCAACTATGTCTAGGGTGTCAAGATTCGTCAAAGTACACTGGAGCTATTAATTGGATTCCAGTCATCTCTCAAACGTATTGGTCAGTCAGTATGACTGGTATGTCTGCTTTGTCCAGCCGTAAAAACTCCTTGAAGGATACTCTCATCGGGGTATGTCTCTTCAACTTCCCTTCTGATGGTCTACTGACAACCAGGCCATCGATACTGGAACCACCCTCATTTACGTCCCCACCGCAGTGGCCGACCGATTTTACGCCCAAATCCCTGGAGCCGCTTCAGCACAAGATCAATTCGGTGAAGGGTTCTACCAATTCCCATGCAAGACCAGCGCAGTCATTACTCTCAGCTTTAACGGTAAACCATTCGCAGTCAACATGGCAGATTTCAACCTTGGAAAAGTCTCTTCCGGTGGATCCATGTGTGTCGGTGGTGTCCTCGGTATTGGATCTGGGTTCCCTGATAATCTCGCCATCGTTGGTGATGCTTTCTTAAAGAATTGTAAGTCATTTCCATACGTTTCTTATGGACACTAATGCTGATCATCAGGGTACTCTATCTACGATTACTCCAACGGCGCGAGAGTCGGACTTGCCTCCAGCATCAACAACAAATAGACTGCTATTTGAAGAGAATTAGACCATAGATTAGTGAACAAGAAGTAAACCAAGGACAATCAAAGTATAGAGTAGCAAGAAGTAAGAAGTATATCACGAAGTCAAGCCAAATGAAACAATGTAGCCATACAAATATAACATCACGGTCTACTAACAATGGTGCTCGAGCTCAGTTGACACCTCAGCCAGTACTGACTTGCAGCTCTCGCTCGGTCGCCTCCTCTACCGACACCTCCTCGGCGAAGTAGACCTCCTTCATCCTCTTCAACCTGGCCATAGATTCGGTATCACTATTCCTCAATATCCTCATCAACCAACCATAAGTCTCCACCGTCGGCGGTGGTATGACTTGACCAAGTGGTTGACCTGCACTCGAGGCGAACTCATCTTTCCTCTCCATCGATTCTAGCAGATCAAACATTTCATTGATCATCCTCTTTCTAGCGAAGACCATGAGTAGGGTGGTCATTGTTTGACTTCCGGGGTTGTAGCCGTGTTGAGCTATTGATTCGATAGCTGACATGCCTGCTTGTAGGGATATGCGGTGGGTGATTTCACTGATAAATGTATTGTGGATATGCCCATCGGGCTGTAGTGATGGAGGAAGGGATGTTGAGATGTCAAGATACTGCTGGTGATACCCCACCAAGGCGGCCGAGTCGAGCGTAGCGAGCAGAGAGGGCATGAGTGTGGTGATGACCGTCTTTCGAGGGTATATGAGGATCCGGTCCAATTGCAAATTCGCCTTCCTGCGAAGAGGATGATCGGGGAGTCCATACCAAGTGAAGTTATTTTGATATGCCTCAATGACATCCGAGTGTTTTTTGCCTCGAGCATACATGATCATGATGGCTCTTGTCCACAGAATTTGCCTGGCGAGAGAGGAGGGAGATAATTTTTGAGTAGCGCTTGAAGTGTGATGTACGAATTCTCGACGTAGGCTCTCGACTTTGTCGGGTGTACCACAGTGGACGTCCCAGATGATGCTGGCCAGATCTTTCGCCGGAGGTGGGTTGTCCACGATGGATGGAATCAGATCCCGTCGCTTTGCGCCCAAGGGTATGACCGACTCCTTGCCGGTAGATAATATCGGGTTATCGGATTGTGTATCGATTGCTAGGCCATATCCAACCTCTTCCATACTGAGCCATCCTTGTGCCGAGCACATCTTCCGGTACAAATCCCACCACTCCTCCACCTGTCCCTCGGCTATCTGCTTGTGCTTCTCCCCTTGTACTGATAGCGCGTCCGACTTGGGCGTCGTGTTGGCGAGATAAGTCTCGAAAGCTATTTCGAAAATCTCCTCTGACCGAGCCGAGTTGGCAACGAAGGTGAGATGCTGCATCATCGGTCGAATGATTGGGGGTAATAATCCTTTCCGTGCTCCTTCCACCAGATACGCTTCCAAAAAATCTATATCTGAAGCATGTTGAGATAAGATCTTGGTTGTCAAAGGTCCCCATGCCGCTTTCAATCTTGGATGATTGCGGGTAGCCGGTCTGTTTGGATATAGCTTGAGCCAAAACAGAAATCCCTCGGTATCCTTCACTTCTAGGCATTGTCTGGCCGCTTCCAAGTATACGAATCTAGCATGAATAGGAATATGCTGAGAGCGGAGTTCGTTATATATCTTCCGAGCCGAAATCAGGTCTCCCTCATCTATCAGACGAGCTATTGGATCGCATAGACGTGCTGCTCGTGAAGTTGAAGGAGCGGGATGAGCGAATATAGTCGGCCAAGGTATAGGTCTTGGCGAGGGATCGCGAGCAGGGAGTACAGTTTTCATCTGCTCGTATTCTGTCGACTCGCTTTCGAGAAAGTCCACTGCTTCCTGCTCGTGGTCGGGTGTTGAACGAGATGCGAGAGCTTTGAGTCCAGGAAACAATGAATGGTTGTCGGACCAAGCCGAAGATTTTGATTCTCCTCTCTCTCTATCAATAACCGCAGTCGAGAAGCGAATTCTCGAGTGAGCAAGAGTCTGCCTTTGCAGTACCATCCTCAACACAAAGAGGGCGTTGCCTCCTGTAGTTGACATTCCTATGAGTGAAGAATGTGTCTGACAACTGGTAGGTATAGATTTCTTGGATGAATAATGGCTGTGCCTAGATTCGAATTTGATTCCGTTGATCCTCCAATCACCTATAATCAACCTTGATATACAGCAGTGACCAGTAGTGCAGTAGTCAAGAATATATACCTTGTATAGGTAGCTAGTAGGACACATGTCGACGTCTATGGCAGCTAGGCGTGGCAAGCCAAAGATCGTGAGCTTCATGATGCTCTCTGTGGAGTACACAAGCTGATCTCGTAGCGACCGCCCAGAAAGGTTAGCTACACTTGCTACAAAAGATGGCATGTGGACTATGAGCTGATCAACCCAGATCGGACCCGAAACCCCTATCAAAGATACATTCACCAAGCTATCCATCGCCATCAAGGAGATTCAGAATCATCAAACGTTCAAATTATCATATGAAGAGCTATATCGATATGCTTATAATATGGTCCTATTCAAGCGTGAGCGCGTCAGTCATGTACACGGAGTCAGCTAATAATCAGACGGAGACCAGCTGTATAATGGAGTGAAGGAGTTGATCGCCCAGCATCTCGATACACTGGCGGAGCAGAAAGTCGTGCCGGCATTTCCACGTAGTTCTGGCACTCACGGAGCTGGAAAGATGGGCGGAGGAGCTGAAGCGATTGAACGTGCTTTAGAGGGCGATATGTTCCTGAAAGCTCTGAAAGGGGTCTGGGAGGATCATACGGGTTCAATGCACAAGATCACGGCTGTTGTGCGGTATATGGTATGTCACCTCCCATTCACATCCTGATGAGATAGGATAAAGTATACGCTCCTTCAGCAGGAGTACCCCTGATATACGATGTCGGACTCGCTCTATTCCTTTCGCATATAGTCAGGTCATCGAAATATCCCATACATACCCACCTGATAGCTACACTTCTATCACAGGTCCAGCTAGAACGAGAAGGAGAAACGATAACTCGATCGACAGTACGGGAATGTGTGGATATCTTATTACGCTTAATGGTGCCAGACAGGGAAGGCGGAAAGAACGTGTATTTGACAGATTTCGAGCCAGAATTTAAAGATCGAAGTAGGGAGTTTTATCGGCTTGAAGCGATACAGTTTCTTGAAAGAGGTGATGCGCCGCAATACCTGCGTAATGTGAGCTCAGTGGTGAAAAGTCGCCTGCCAAGCTGACGACCAGGTGGAGAAACGTCTAGCGGAAGAGTCGGATAGAACAGCACACTACCTATCCACCCTTACACATACAGCTTTGCAAGCGCTACTGGTCGGTGAACTTCTTACGCCACATCTCGACGCTATTCTACAAATGGCCGGATCTGGACTGGTGGCAATGATCGATCACGATCGCATGTCGGACTTGAGTAGGATGTACAACCTGTTCCTCCGTGTACCGGGTGAGAAGGGAAAGAATGCCCTACGACTCGCACTAGAAGCAGATGTGGAAGACAGAGGCAAAGCGATCAACGATTCAGCAAATGAACCAGAACCTGGACCTAGTGCAGGAGCGGATCAGGATATGGACGGTGATGTGAAAGGGAAAGGCAAGGTCAAGCCTGCTGTGTCTTCTTCAGCGGCTCTCGGGTCGGCATTACGCTGGGTACAGGATGTCTTGGACCTCAAGGATAAATTTGACAAGATCTTGGACGACGCTTTTGGGGGCGACAAGGGAGTACAGACTTCGATCAACACGGTATGTGGCCCTCACTCACCTCAATGATTACGCCTGACCATTAGGCATTCCAATCCTTCATCAATGCAAATCCGCGAGCCCCTGAATTCCTGTCGTTGTACATCGATGAGCACCTGAAGAAGGGCACCAAAGCTGTAGGCTTTGACCACCCTTTTCTTGATGTCTCCAGCTGACGGACAGAAATCCGATGACGAAATCGAGCTGGCGCTCGAGAAGACAATCATTGTATTCCGATTCTTGAATGATAAGGACAAATTTGAGCGATATTACAAGACCCACTTAGCCCGTCGACTGCTCTACGGACGAAGTGCTTCAGACGATGCAGAGAAGGGAATGGTCGCCAAGCTCAAAGTTGAAATGTGAGTCATGGCGCGCTTTGTCATTGCTCGACACTGATGAATAGGGGTTTCCAATTTACACAGAAACTCGAAGGGATGTTTACGGATATGCGTATATCTGCCGAGGCTGGCAACTCATTCCGAAACTATGTTACGCGGCAAGGCGTGAGTCTATCTCAGAGAGCAGAGCCATGCTCATATGGCAGGGCATACCGCTAGAACTGACTGTCAATGTCCTCACCGCTTCCTACTGGCCACAACCCATTGTAGCGGTAACACCGTGTACATTTAGTGATCAACTCTCGCCGGCCATGTCGATGTTTCAGAGATATTACGATTCACGCCATAGTGGGCGTCGTCTGACGTGGCAAGGTAGTCTGGGGACTGCCGATGTCAAAGTCCGCTTCAAGGCTAGAAGTCACGATCTAAATGTCTCGACTCATGCCCTGGTTGTATTGCTTTTGTTTGAGGATGTGAGGGGGGAAAGTGTTTTATCTTATACCGTGAGTCTCACTTCTCTTCTTGACAATTCAGCTGACCACGCAGGACATCAAGTCAGCCACGGATTTACAGGATTCCGATCTGCAGCGAACCTTACAATCACTTGCATGCGGCAAGTACCGAATTTTGACGAAAACGCCCAAAGGACGAGATGTCGGCTTAAACGATGTTTTCGCATTCAACGAGTCGTTCACGGCCAATCTGGCGAAACTCAAGATCATGCAAGTCGCGAGCAAGGTCGAGACTAGTAAAGAGAGGGAAGAGACGCAGGGACAAGTTGACGAGGAGAGACGTCATCAGGTCGAGGTAAGTCTTGTAAACATAAATGAGCTTCAACTGACGTCCAGGCATGTATAGTCAGGATAATGAAGGATAGGAAACAGATGGGTCATAATGACCTGGTTTCCGAGGTTGCGCATCAACTCACATCACGCTTCAATCCATCTATATCGATGATCAAGAAACGCATAGAGGGACTCATCGATGTAAGCGCTTATTAAATCGAGTGAGCTGAAACTGATTAAACAGCGAGAGTACCTGGAACGAGCATCGGATATTGGATTTTACAGATATCTTGCATAGTTTCTTTGTTCAACTGTACCTAGTCTTTTCACTGTATCGTTGCATATATAGCATATCATTGTAGTCATGACTGGATGCTGTAACTAGCCGTAAGCCACCCGCCCCCACTTCTTGACGCGTCACAGGATTTCTTTGATTTCTGAAACGCGCAGATTTAGACCACACGATTATACTCCAGCGACTACCTTGTATGCCATACAAACATTGCACATAGACTCCAAAGATAGGCCCCCATAAATCAAGGTATACAAGATCACGACCACTGCGACGCATCACACTGGCATACGCGCTGCGGGCTCGGTAGCTTGACCGTCATCCTCCAAATCCGGACATCCTTTCGCTCAATAATCGCTCGCATGTCTCAGAATTCAGCTTAGCCCAAATCACGTCGAGCATTGCACTGGAAACTGCCACTAAGCTATCATGGCCAAGGTCGTCTATCCCGAATCACCTATCGTAGCTGGATCACTATGGAGTCCAGAGCGGAAGGGCGAGTCATCAAGGCATAGGCGGTGCGTACTTGTTTGAGGGTCACTGGGTATAACTGATTGGCAGAAGATCAGTCCATGTGGCTTCGCGAGATGCTTCTCATCCGTTCATCTCGACCCATCCGACTGCTGAGAGTATCGCTGCTATCCTTCAGGAGGAGGGGTCTATCGATGTGAAGGGGAAAGGTCGACAGAACGAGAAGCAATGGGCAGTCTTGCAGCATGCGTTACGCTGGGCGGTGGAACGGTCAGATGTGGGCCTTGCTACTTGGCTATGCGGGCTTGATGGACAATGGGTGCGTTTACACTTGTGTCAGAGGTGTGAGGAAGGAGGAGCTGATGACAGGCTGGAATACTGGACGAAGCAGTACAGGTGATGGAGGATGAAGATGGGTGGGGAGTAGTGGGTATGGCAATCCAGGGTAGCTGTGGACATAGGGAGAGAGAAGCTGTCGTTCGTGCAGTCGTGGGAAGGTGGGGACTGGAAGCAGGCCCAAGGCGTGGTAGGGATAGAGGTAAGCCCAGCTTGTCTTTGATGGTCCGAGCTCATGACAAAGCCAACTGGACACCATTACATATTGCCGCTATCATCTCGACCCCTCCCCTGATCTCATTTCTGTTGACGCGAGGAGTCTCGGCTACAGCAGTGACGGATAGAGGTTTGACGCCATTCGACTTGGTTGCCGGTATGCCAAACCGACAAGAGATCAGCCTCCTCCTTGACAATCCCGGGGTGAATAATCTAACGACTCCGCCTGACTACGAGAACGCCGGTGTCGACGTCGAGCGCAAGGAGGCTCTGCTCAAGCATAGGGCCCGGACGACATATAAGATGGTTCGGATCAAGGAGAAAGAGCGGAAGACAAGGCGTGAGGAAGAGCGGGAACGGTGGATCCGAGAACAGAGTGGGATCACTTCTGTCGAGGCGGAATTGCTGTTGCCGCCAAAAAGGCATCACAGCAGGCGGTCCGCTGATTCTGGTCTGGCATGGATAGAGAGCGACGATGAGGACGAAGAGTCTGCATCTGAGGAAGAGGGGGATTTGTCGCAATCGGTGAGTGACTAGAAACCACCAAACCAGGTGACTGATAGCCTAGCAGATGCATGGAGCATTCGACGAGATGCTGGTCTTTGCTCCGTGGAACGTGACTGCCTTATTAGACATCTTGGTCACATGCTATCGACCCCACTCTCAGCCAGCAGAACGTCGCGGGCTTCCAGCAAATGCATTACACCGATACGCTCGGTTCGCCCTAGCTCACTGGGACGAGGATTGCCTAGAAATGTTTATCGGGAGAGCGTTAGAAAGGATAGAACATGAGATCTACGTATGTCCCCAGATTCGGGGGAAAGTGAAGCTGATGTCAAGGAACATGACAAGGACTTGGCTCGACAGGCGTTCTGGGCCTACAACACTACGTTACTTCTCCATCTACTGAGCTGCGATCCCGCCTTGAGCAAGGCTGAATGTATGCCCGAGCTGATGCGGATGATTGAAGAGATGATCAGTGCTATTCATGGTACGCACGGGCGATTTCTCAGTATGGCCTTCAGCTGATGCGCAGTATTTGTCATTCGGCTCACGGAGCAGCGGATCGACGAGATCCTAGGAGCCGCCATATTGGACTACGAGACACTGGAAGAAGTCAGCGATGTTCGATTCGAAGGAGAATGGAATCTCTTTGGCCGAGGCCTCACCCTAAAGAAGAAACGAGATACTATCCCCCGAGCTGGCTCAATGTTGGCCAGTGGGAATGGCACTCCAGATCGGTCATCTCTTCCGACTGCGGCAAGTATCTTTGGCTCAGTCAAAGAAGGTTCGCCATTCCGGACACCTCTCCGCCAACAATCTACCATGGACTTGAGGTCCAAAGCCCGTAACGGAAATTTCGACTCGCCTAGTACACCGCTCGCTACCGAAAATGCGATCGAGCCAACTCGAGTCACCGAGATACTATCTGGAATCCTGCTAGTTCTGCAGTTGTACGAGATCAACCCTGCTATCATCGTCCAGGCCTTTTCGCAGGCGTTCCTATGGATTGCCGGTGAGCTATTCAATCGGATCTTATCCCGAAAACAATATTTGTGTCGGTCCAAGGCGGTACAAATCACGATGAATATCACTGTGCTCAACGATTGGGTCCGAGCGAACGGTCTTCCAGCAAAAACAAGTACCAAGCACCTCGAACCCCTCGCTCAACTCCTTCAATGGCTTCAATGCTTGAGCGGAATATCCGATTTCGACTCTTTGATCATCACGATGCAAAACATGAAGACTCTCAATCCACTTCAACTCCGCCGAGCAGTCAGGGACTACAAGTACGAAGTAGGTGAGACGAGAATGGCGGACGAATGCGCACAGTACCTTGTTCAGCTACAGAAGGATTGGGAGAAAAGGAGAGGTCAAATTGGAGCAGATCACATGCGGCAGGCTAGTCTTGGACACGAAAGCGAGAATGCTGGTTTATCAATTGATTCACTGCTTGATGGAACGACGCATCTTGCTGAGTGGACGCCTCAATCAGCTCCGGAATGCCTAGGCGAATTACTCGATAATCGATTCATGATTCCTTTTGTGCTTCCTACCGATCCGGAGTATCTGGTCGCAATGCCTCCGTTCGATATCGCTTTCCATGCACTAAATCAACATTCCCCGTTTATCACTGACGACTCGTCAAACTCGTCGCGACCCGCTTCTCGTTCATCTTGGTCTTCTTCTCGTCCGCTAGGCTTTCGACTACCTTCCCACGGGGCCATTCGGAGATTGCCAAGCGATTTCTTTTCTTGGCTCAAGGACAAAGAGGCGGAATATCGGCTGAGAAGAGATGTTCGGCAACCTGATACGTTAATTCCTGACAATCCGCCCTTAGGGTTGCCCGGACCGAACCAGCGGATGTTAGCACAGCCTGCACCTATTGCGACGAGCGGTTTGCCCAGATTAATAGGAGAGGATGCCAATCAGACTCCGGTTGCGACTTCTGGCTCACACTCTGTACAGACGGTTAGTTTCCCAAGTCCAGGTCTGACGACATCAAGCTCGATGGATGAACTACGGGCCAAAGCTAGACAACAGGTGCATTCTTCCGATTTCCAACCTGTACAACCGATACACAAACGGACCGAATCGTACGAACTAAAAGAACGTGCCATGCCACGACGTCACGAGTCATACAATTATACCTCGTCGCCTATCGATTCGCCGACGCCTAGCCGTAAAATCGAAAAGCCTTCTCCGAGCGCAACCGGTCTAAGCAGTAGTGATAGCGGATTGAGCAGTAGTGGCAGCTACAATTCCAAGAAGAAGAGATGGTGGCAGCGGACTGGAGGAGAGGGCGGACGAGAAGGCAGTGAGGATACAATCATGGAAGATCTCAGTACGCCCGTCGGGGTTGTTCAGCAGCCAGGAATGACGGCAGACGATGCTCATTTCTGGGGTCGATAGGGAGACATTATCCTTGGTTTTGGACATCGTTATGAAAGCTGAAATGTGTATATACCCATGCATGCTGATCTGCAGATGTACTGCTGTGTTTCGGCTGTGACTAATGCATGGTGACAAGGTGATTGATTGTGGTATGAGACAAAGTGGTGATTGATCTCTGTCCTGAATAGGTAATCAATCAGGGCAAAATGAGTTGACGCGTGAAATAGGATTCAGCGGCAAAAAACAGAAATACACATACAACTATAATCTACCTCGTACACCCTCACTTGTGCACATTGACCAAAGCTGGGAAGCACACGCTGGACTTCTGGACGGTCTCCAAACGTATTGCATCACTAGTAGTGCCTAAGCTGGCGACTCCCACTCGCCGTCATGTCGATGCACGACATTAAACCCGAGGTCAAGGTGGAGGAAGTAAAGGATGAACGACCATACCCCGGACCGAACGGTACTTCAATCCACCTGAACGATATGGGCATCATCAAGACCGCACCGGATGACATCAAACCCGCATCGCTGGATCTACTATTTGGTCCAAACTCGCCTCCAAGAGAGAAACATGAATTGCCATTAACACCTCCCCGATCACCCTCAACCTCACCTGGTCCATCGCGTCCGCCGTTGAATGGTCGTCAATCATCTAGAAAGAAGGTTGCGGCAATGGAGCATAAGCCTATGATGGTGGATGATCTTCCGGTAGCATGGGATGAGGCACATTCGACGTTCACGGCGCTGGACAAATGTGTTTACGAGACAAAGGGGTTGGGGCTGAGTAGGGAGCAGGATGATATGATGGTCTGTGATTGTGTCTATGACAAACGTGAGTGTTGTCGGCTCGATCTTACATATTCGATCCCCTGGAGAGCAGTACAAGCTGGCACTGTGATTTAAGAACAGCTAAGGATCGTGGCATTAGTCAGCGGGGAAAGGAAATCTCGATCGGAGGACGAGAAGGCTGAATTAGATACTTGACTTGCAATTATCGATTTTCAGAGTGGTGACTGACCAATTCAGGCAATGCGGACGCTACACAATGTGGACCACAATCAGACTGTGTCAACAGGGCAATATTCATAGAATGTCTATCGGCGGAATGTAGAGCAAAAGATCAGTGTCGTAATCAACGGTATGTCTGATACTCAATATATATCCGTGTCCAACTCCTCTCGTCTTTTTGTCCACACGTGCGAACCCACAATCCCAGCCGCCAATGGCGGATCGCTTGCTTAGAGACTGATACACAGTTTCACAAAACAGCAGTATGCGAACCTCGACATCGTGCAGACAGAAAAGAAAGGTTTTGGCCTACGTGCTGCGCACGACATGGGAGCGTAAGCCATCATTGTTCATAGCGCATATATCAGGGCTGACCACCAGGGGGTCACTTGTATATGAGTACATCGGCGAAGTAGTCGCCGAGAAGACGTTCAGGAAACGAATGCAGCAATACGCAGATGAAGGAATACGCCATTTTTACTTCATGATGCTGCAAAAAGAGGAGGTAGGTCGATCCAACAGTGTCTATACGAGAATTTCGATCTGATCTATAGTACATTGATGCAACAAAGAAGGGTGGGATTGGTCGGTTCGCAAATCACTCCTGCAACCCAAACAGCGAGGTTCAGAAGTGGGTCGTAGGACGTCGACTGCGGATGGGGATCTTTACCAAGCAGGATGTCGTCAAGGGAGAGGAGATCACGTTCAACTACAACGTTGATCGTTACGGGTGAGTCCTCACTCTCAGGATGAATTTGTACTCATACGGCAGACACGATGCTCAGATCTGTTACTGTGGAGAACCGAATTGTGTTGGCACCATCGGTGGAAAGACCCAGACCGATATAGGTGGTATGGGTGACTTGCTCATTCAAGGTGAGTTGCTCTAGAATACCAACTTTCAAGACAATAGCTAACATCTAGCTCTTGGTATTGCGGATGACGTCGAATCGATGGAGATGAAAGGCAGCAAGAAGAGGAAAGCTCGTCAACTGGACGAAATTGATTATATCCCAATTCTCAAGCCTATACCCGATCCGGAGACAGCTCAAAAGGTTGCAGCAGCCATGCGCCAGACTATGGAGAACACACGGGTTCTCTCATATCTGCTACAGCGTATAAAGGTAGGTACACATGAGCAGTACCGTATCCTTGCTGATGCCAGATTACCGACGACATTGTCGTCCAGCGCCAACTTATCCGAATGCATGGTTTCAGTCTGATGAGTATGGTCCTCACCGACTTGGCCGACGATGCTCTATTGGTCACAACGGCATTAGAAGCTATGATGCAGTGGAAGTTGCAGGAGAAGAATAAGGTGGAAGATTCCGGTATCCAGGAATCTGTTGAACAATTTGCTCAAAATTCAAATTCGCAAATCAGCAGTCCCGCTCGCAAACTACTCGAATACTGGTCAACACTGACTGTATCATACCGTATAGCTCGAAAACCAAAAATCGCTTCTCTGGACGAAGAGGATGATGCGGCAACGACGACAATCGCTGAAGCAAATGATGCACCGTCCAGTTCTCATTTAGAGCGTCGGCGCGCTGATGCTTGGGAGAATGAGGTATCCGTCAACTTCAATTTGGCTCCTGTACGCCGTGCTCCACCAGTACCTAACTTTGCCCGCCCTCGACCGCCACCGCCACCACCGATTGCACTCAAAACGCCTTCCAACTCTGCTGTTTCCGAACGTTCACGACTCGACGCTATCATTGCTTCTGCTCGACAGAGCGCTTCCACACCCACCCAAACTCCCGTGCGAGGTGGCACCAACTCGCCTTCCGCTTCCAGTCCACGCGCCTCGAGTTCAGCACCCTCCCCTCCCCGACCAGTCGAGGAGATTTGGGCAGAAGAGGAACGCCAAAGGAAACAAGAGAAGGAACGCGAGAGGGAGAAACGTAAACGACGTCAACAGGCTGCCGCTGCCTCTTTTTCAAGCGAACGCGACGATAAACGGGCCAAGAAGCTCATCGGTGATGTGGTTGTGCCCGTTATGTCGAAGCATAAGCAAAAGATGGATCGGGATCAGTTCAAGCGTTTCGCTCAACAATGTACCGAGATCCTAGTGGACAAGGAGAAGAAGGGCAAAGATTATGGGAAATTCTGTCGCTTGACTACGTTACCGGATGAGAAACGCAAAAAGATCCAAAATTTCGCCAATGACTACACAATTCGACTACTCAAGAAAATTGACGATAAAGCGAATTCGAAAAAGGGTGGTCCAGATGAAACCGACGCAACCGGAAATGGAAATGGAAACGGATCGGCATCGCATGAACCGTCAATGACCCCTGGTGATAGCTTTGTTGTGGCGACACCAGAACTACATAGTAGCACCGGTTTGACACCTGCGAATGATGTTTCTGACGAAAATTATGCGGAGTCGGATCTCGAAATGGACCTCGACATGGATGCCGAATTGGAGGATCACACGTTTTCGATCGTCAAGGACAAGATGGTATCGTAGTCATTAGCCGAGGAAGATCAGTGTTTGTACTTATAGAAGCATTTTGGGTCAATCGCACAGCATGGTATAACAGTTGCATGTTTTTCTTCTGCAGCGCTGTCCATGTGCTGTCTATGACCAATCTCGCCATCTCTCAAGCCCGGTCACTGATTCATTATCCAATAGGGCTCGAGCGACTCCTTCGCCTGACCATACACAGTCGTTGACTCCGATACCCCCGTATCCATTCCCAGCCAAACTTAACTTGCCGGACCAAGGACCATTCCTGATAGCAGCGTCGATTTTGTGAAGTCTTTGCCCGTGTCCTGGTCGATATGTCGGTATAGCATCAATATGTAGCCGAGGACTCGTCACCAATGGCTCGACTCCGTTCGTAGCGGGTAGGGTACGACTGAGATGACGCAAAGCGGGTCCCACCAGTGATTCCGGATCCTCGGGCCGTTTCGAGACTCCATAAGAGGACCAGTATGGTCCGCCCATCATCACTGTCAGCTTGGTAAGTTTGCCATCTAGCCCAACATCATCGATACCAGGTACAGCGGTTGAGTCGAAGACTACCCCTAAAACTCCTTCGGGGTTTGCAGTTGCATCGGAGCGAGGGATGAGGTATCCGAATCCATCTGGATGATATGATTGGGGTGGACCGGGAAAGACTAGGGAAACGACTCCGACTGATGTGTATGGGTTATATGATAGATTGGGAAGTGGTGAGGACAGTAGTGGGTCTAAGGAAGGTGGTGGGATCGCCGAGATTGTATGGTCGCTTTCGATCGTCCCTTCTGAGGTGGTAATGAGAGTACCTGAAGCAGTGGGCTCGACCTTTACGATGTGCTGATTCTGTCGTATATCAACACCCCTTTGCTTTAGGCGATCATGCAGACCATTCGTGATAACTCCAATCCCACCTCTCAAGCCATACAAGCTCCACTTCTCCCTCTCCTTGCCCATTGCTCCTAAACCTGCCCAATCTTTAGCTTCGTCTGCCTTTTCAGCGGCCGACTTTGTCCCGCCCAACATCCCTAGTACCACACTTCCCCATTTCCCCTCAGCATCCCATAATACACCCATCCCTGACCTTACACTGAGATCTTTGGAAGATGCAGCATATATCCCATGAATCATCGCACTTAACATATGTGCTACTCCAGGCCCTAATCTTCTTGTGATAAAGCTATCTAGCGATTCATCCCTCATATCTTTAGGTGCTCGTTTACGGAACGGCTCCTTCAGCACCGATGGGAGTAGATGGCTGACGAGTGGATGACGAGAAGTGAGGAGGGCTGGTAAAGACGAAGGCAGCTTGACGAGTTCCGACGTATTCGTATCAAGCAAGAAACGATTTTTGGCGGCCGGGTGTGTATGAGGAACAGGCATGATTTCATCTTCCAATCCAAGATCCCTGATCTATAGTCAGCTACCACGACCTCGGGAGACTCACAAGTTTCAACATGACAGCAGCACCTCTACTAGCTCTTGGCCGGATACTTCTTGGACCGCTCTCCAGTGTAACCTCGCCCGCTACAGTTTCACCATTTTCATCTATGAAGCTGACTGGTCGATTCCTCGAGTCGACCCAGCCTCCTACACGTGACGCAGAATCTAAGAGGGTGACTTTGATGCCTGGTGATGAGGATAGGCGGTAAGCGGCGTAAAGTCCAGTAAGGCCTTCCCCGAGGATGGTGATATGTCGATCTGGCTTGGAGTTGTACCGACGGATGTCACGTCGCAGCACTCTGCTGGGTCTACAAAATGGGCTTAGGCATATCAGTGCTGACCGCGACGAGTTGGCCATGGGTTTAGATAGGTACCAGGTGGTCAACGCTAGGTTACAAATAACATAAAGTTATCGAAATCACGACGTATTCAAGTCGATTCGTCATGCCAGGCACGCACCACCTTGGTGATGGTTATGAAACGACAGCTAGCAATATACATGCATCTTATTCAGACTGATACAGGTACGTAAAGCTACCAGTAGAATCGATGAGTTGGGCACTCGTATCCGCCAGGGTTGTTGTCGACTGCTAAGTGAGCTGTACATCCAACGGCAAGAGAATTGACATACGATACTCCTGATGGTAGTCCTCTCCTGCGTGCCATTTGCCAATCTTTTCAATCTGTGTAACGATTGGTCTTCCTTTCAAGCTGATTCGTCAGCTGGCTCCATGAATGTGTTAAGGTTAGCTGGACTGACTATTTCTCCTGCACCTCTGCAGTAACCTCCCTAGCTACTTTCTCCTGCTCTGGCGTATGATAGAAGATCGCCGATCGGTATTCTGTTCGTCAGCTTTATTGCACTGCAAGAGCCATCTAGCTTACGACTACCCCTATCAGGACCTTGTCGGTCAACGGTAGTGGGATCATGTGTTCGATAAAAGAATTCGACTAGCTCGCCATAACCGACTGAACCGGCTTGGTAGGTGATTTGTACAGCCTCAGCGTGCCCTGTACGTCCAGAGCAGACTTCTCGGTATGCTACATGGTCAGCACCCAATATCAATATCATAAGATCCCTCAAGTGGAGTGATGCGAAAAAAGGGGACTTACTTGGATTCTCAGCTTGACCACCGGTGTAGCCTGAGATAGCTTTGAACTGGGGCAAATGGCCATAATGCTTAGAAAACAAGTGCTCAGTTCCCCACTGAAGCCGTCAGCTATGGTCTGGAGTAACCACGTCGGATAGCGCAGCCATTAGAAAAGTGGGCTGCAATCGTCGAGGGAGGGCTTCACTTACGAAGCATCCAGAGGCGAATGTAGCATGCTCCACTGTCAATCAGCACCTCTCCCTCTCCTCAGCGTCGTGCAAAAAACTGACCTCCATCTCCTGGGGTTGCGCTCTCGGCGCTCTTGATAGCAGCTGGAACAGTTGGTTTAGGTGGAGCTTTGAGTGGCATCTTTACGGCTGGCGATGATGACAATGAAGATAGGAAGTTTCGGAGCATCCAAGGACTGTCGATGTCGGTTATTCCGTTGAATTGGTTGGCAATGAGTAATCCTATGAGCGAGACTGCGATCGCCAAAAGTGTTTTAGTGTATTGTGGTATTGTGAAGGATAAGAGTAACAGAAGATCGTTGTCGATGATGACGAAGAGTGGAGGTATTGATAGTGGCGAATTACGTGACTAAGCATCATGACCTATATGGGTAATCCTCCTTCAAGCATTGAGAGACAGATGGCAGAGTGCATACAGATACAACATAAAAATAAGGAAATAGAGACATATGGCAGTTGTCCAGCCCAAGATAAGATTGATCAGAAGATTGCAAACCGATACTATCTGACAGCCACAGCTGCCCGACCAGCGCCCGCACCTGTCTTCTTCTTTCCACCCTGCACTTCCGATGAATTCTCCTTGTCCACCCCGTGATACAGTGCGTTCCCTGACCGTCTTTCGGTACGCTGCGCTGTCAGCTCTGACCACTGACTGGACCACCAGCAACGCTCACCTCCACGATTGACGTTCCATCTCGGAATCTAGCCTTGAAGAGAACGTTGGCATTTGTAAACAAGCCCTCTTTGAGCGAGACAACGATGAATTGACTGCCTTTGAATCTGCTCTTGAACAATTGACCAATATGTTGTGTATGCTGCAGATCAAGAGCAGCATCAATCTCGTCGAGAATGTACATCGGTGCCGGCTTGAATTGCAACAAGGACATGATGAGGGATAACGCGATGAGTGACCTGTAGGGTTAGGATGAACATCACTGGCAGATGGGCGACATACCGTTGACCTCCTGACAGCTCTGTGAGGGATGCTTTCCAGATGCTGCCGAGTCTGACTTTGACCTCTAGACCCTCAGTGATGTCTTGTCCTTCTGGCGGTTGTAATTTTGCGAAATTGCCCGGTAACAGCTCTCCAAAGATCAGACCGAAGTCGCTATCCAGTCAGTCACGATCTTGGTCTATCGAAGCGGAAATACTCACCCATTGACCTTCTCCCATGTCTTGAGCAGTTTACCTCTCTTGTGACGGTCAAGCTCCACTATCGTTTCTTGTATCATTGATTTGTCCTTGACGACAGTAGCCATCATCTTCTTTAGTGCCTGCTCCTTCTTCTCAACACTGATAATCAGCTTTGATGATGTCAAGCCGATCACGACCTACTTGTCGATCATATTCATGACCTTGGTATTGATCTTATTACCCATGCCCTTCTGCTGTGATTCAAGTTCTCGGCACTGTTCACGAGCATGAGTAAGATGAACACCGTTGAAATCGTATGGGGATCCGGCTTTCCCGAAAAAGCTGTGTCTTAGTGAGGTCCACGAGCTCCATGGGTAAACATACTGCTTCTCTTCGAGAATCCAAGTGAACTGCTTCTCAAGATTCTCCTTCATCGCTTCAAGCGATGATCGCTCCTTCGCAATAAGTGACGAATCATGTTCTGCCTTCTTGAGACCGAGCTCGTAATCAACGATCTCCTTTTTCTTGGTCTTGAGATCCTTTTCCAAGTCATTCAGCTCGTTATCGAATGCAACAAGTGTAGCCCGCTCCTTGTTGAGCTTGTCCTCAGCGGCTTTGTAATCGTTCTGGTTGTTAATCCCATGTCCCGGATGTCGCGTACTGATGACACACCTGCTGTATACGCATCGTTTCTTCCAGGGCAGCAAGCTCAGCCTTTGTCTTGTCGGAAGCAGCAATAGCCTCGGTGACCTCGACTTCCGCAGCTTCCATGTCACTGACCATCTGTTCTAGACAACGTCAGCTTCGATTGGCTACACGGGAAAAACAGCTTACGAAGCTCAAGCTCGATAGTCTGGATCTCCTTCTGCCTTGTCTTGACCTGAGTAGTCTGTTTGCCAAGTTCCTTCTTTCTGTTCGCGATGTCGGTCTGCCATAAGCTTCAAACGGATTTGGCATAAAAGATCACGGACCTTGATCTCCTTGAGCTTGGAGTCTTTGTTGTTCTTGAAATCATCCATCTCTTTCTCTAGACGTTTGCAATCTGCCAGAGCAGTCTTCTGCTTTTCCTTGGCGACGTTGATTATTTCTTTGGCCTCCGCCAGCGTCTTTCGCGCGGCCTCGACCTCGGCGATGATCTACATGATCAGTTTCATAGACATGGGTGATTCGGCTAGTTTACCTTGGTAGCATTACTGCCTCCGACCTGCTCTTCTAGGAGTTTGACCTCGTGCTCTCGAATGTCCAATTCCCGCTTGTCTTTCCTGAAAGCATCAATCGTCTTTTTAGCATTCGCCAATTCCTTTGAAACCTCCTCGACGACTGCCTTGTGTTGCTGTATCTCGGTCTCGATTGCCTTAAGTTCCTGTACTTTTACCAGTATACCACTTGAACTGGGTGCAGCACCTCCTGATAAAGTACCGGAAGGATCGTAGACATCGCCTTCGAGTGTGACGGACTTGACTCCGATGTTCTTGTTGAACGTGACCGCTTGCGCCGCTTGCTTGTCGGCGCAGATGAATGTGTCTCCGAAGACATAGGCCATGGCCGCGGAGACATCCTCGTCGCTACCTACTAGATCCAGTGCGAGATCGACTTTACCAGGCGCAACTTTCTTGGCGGCTGATATTCTCTGTCATCATCAGCAAATGTCCCTCGCAGTGATACAAGACTCACATCTGCCGACAGCTTGAACGCATTGATCTTGTTCAGCGGAATGATCGTGACCCTCTTCCTCAATTTCCCTTTCTCCAGTAGCTGCGATCCGACCTTTTCATCCTCAACCACCACGTTGTACAACTTCCCTCCGGCACAGATCTCAAGAGCAGTCGAAGACTTAAAGTTCTTCTGCTCAAGATCGATTAGCGTGGCCACCAGTCCTTTGACTTTTGATCTGTCGAATCGCGGTTCTGGGTCGGAGTACGTGAAATCAATCGCCGCCAGGCGGGATTTCAGCTGATCACGACGCTGCACATCAGTTACATCCCCCATGCCAAAAATGCACTCACGTCCATAAGAGCAGTAGCGTGTTGACTGTGAGAAGACTGTTTCTCCAGCAACTCTCTCTCCTTCCCTTCATCCCACCCAGCGCCCTGAACCTTTGCCCTCAATTTCTCTGCATCGGCTCGTTTCGTGGCCAGTTCCTTGATTAGCCCTTCGCCTTCCTTCTCTGCTTTCTTAGCTCGAGGCTCTTTCTCCTTGAGCTCTTTCTCCGCCATATTGATTGTGACTTTCGCACGCTCAGCTTCAGTTCCTGCAGCGGCGAGCCTCGCTTTCGCCTCGGCAACTTGACCCATATAGCCACCTGCTCCTTCGTCGTCTGCGCTCGAGGATGATAGACCGGTAAGCAAGGTTTGAAGTAGTTCCTCCGTCTTGGCCAACTCTGCGGTAGCTGCATCGTATATGTTCTTCATCTCGGCGAAGGAAGAGGTGGCAGTGGAGCTTGATGCTCGTTTCGTTTCAAGTGACTTGGCGAGCTACACGTCAGTAAGAGCGGTCGACAGACTGCAGTCCAGACTAACCTCCTTGACGGCCTTCTTGGCTTCCTCTACATGTTTACCGTCGTCCTTGAGGGTGCTCGAGGTATTCCCAAGTTGCGTCTTGACTTTCGCTAGCTCATTATCGAGCTTGTTGACCAGATCCGTCAATGCCTGCACTTTTCCGCCCTTTGCCAATTCCTACGATGTGAGCTGACTTCCCCCTCGGCATCCCGTCCAACTCACTCTCTCTCGCCTTTTCTGAATCTCCTTGATCTCGCTTTCCATACCCTCGCATTCCTTGCCTCCCCTCTCGATCTCCTCCTTGCATTCTTGCACTTTGCGCTGGGCGTTGGTCAGATTTTCTTTTGCTTTTTCGGTCTTGTCGACGGCGAGAGTCCATTCGTACGCTTTGACCAGTCGTGTAAGTCTTTCCAATTCAGATGCAGCCTTTTGGTATTCCAGGTAACTCCTCTTCTCCGCACGTAGCTTCTCCAATTTCGGATCAATCTCCTCCTTGAGTAGCTGATACATTAGTGTCCGCTATCACGTCCTCGTGGCCCACTCACCGACTCAATTTCCTCAACCTTCTTGTCCTTCTTCGTCATAGTCTTCATAGCCTTATCCTTCCTCTCTTCAAACATCCTAGTCCCAGCAGCTTCTTCTACCATTCCAAGGATTTCCGCCGCTTTCATGTTGAGCACCTTGGTAATCTTTCCTTGCATGATCAAGAAATTGGGATTATTGATATTCAGCTGGACCGATTGAAATAAGTTTTGAAGAGCTTGAAGGGTGGATTTGTGACCGTTTAGAAGATACTTTGAAACGTTTCCAACAGCGATCTAGGGATCAGCTGAGAGTTTGCTGTAGCAGTGACCTACTTGACGTGTGACGGTGATCTGTGGGGTATTCTCGAAGCCAAGCGGTGATTTGGCCCGATCCTGATTATTGAAGACAAGGGTGACCGACGCTTTCGTTACTCCTGCTTGTCCACTATCACATTAGCCAGCCCGAACACACGTATTCAATGCGCACCGCTTGTAAATGAGATCCATCAGATTACTCGCTCGCACAGAAGTCATATTGGTGATACCCAGAACGAAACAGATAGCATCGAGGATGTTGGATTTCCCCGAACCATTAAGCCCGGTGATGGCATTGAAGGACTCATCGAAGCCTGGCGAATTCAGCTACCGACCTTTATGATGGCACATTAGCTTACCTGTTATCGTGGTACGGACGGGGTACGACTTGAAGCCTACACATTCAGCTTTATTGTCCAAAATACTAAACCACATTTACGTACCATCCAATATCAGTTCCTCGATCCTCATACTGCTTATTTCTTGGCTCCTTACTCTCTCCGTGCAAGTACGAACTGTTTCTACAGGTGAATCCTTTGCTTGTAATGGGCAGTGGTGGTGATATGTTTAATGGTAATATGGCTGCGTCGAATGTTGCTCGAAATCAAACGCGTGTTTATGCTACGCGACTTGACTTACGTAATCAGTGACGACGAGATGCCAAGACCCGAGGTTCAACAGCGGATACACACAAAAACACAACAGCACAAACACACACACATACACATACACAACTGTAGCACCCGAGAACGACAACTCTGCTCGATTGAGTCAATCTCTCTTACTGATCTGACCATCTCAGGCAGAAACAAAAAGATTTGAAACCACAACACCTGACAGGATTCGCAAGTGGTCCCCCACCTTGCTACTAACTGGGCGATATCCAGGTTATCTGCGCAGATCAGACGGGATGCGGAGTTTTCTAGATTCTATGGTCGTGGATAAAAATGGCGATCATTTGGACAAATATATTCACTTTGGTTCGGTCATACAGCTGTTCAGTCATTGTTACTCTTTTGCACACCCATCCTGGTTTCGTGTATCGTATCATCAAGCTCATGCATGTCTCGTAAAGCTGTTAAATACATTTCAAAGCCAATCTTTCCTTCAGAGTCACTTCTTCACTTCTTCCCCTTAGAATCACTTCTTCTCTTCCACAGCCTTTCCGCCTTCCGCCTTCTCCACGTCCTGAACACCCTCTTCCTGGCCTTCTTCCACATCTTTCCTCTCATCATCCGTCAATCCACCGGGACCTGCTGGGTTCTCGTCTTCCCATAAGATATCACTACCCGCATTACTGACGGTACTATCCCGTCTCTTTCGGGGTACAGGTTTCTTGGATGCCTTGTCTCCTTCCTCCCCTGTACCGTATCGATCTCGCTCTACGCTTTCCACCTCCAATCTCTCCCTGGTCTGAATCTCAGCTTCGGCTCGCCTTGCTTTTCGCTCTTCGGTAGTCTTGATTAGCTTGTCGAACGATGCCAGGATTCGGGATCGCTCCTCGTCGGACAGGGCTTTAATATCGAATCGAGAACTCTCTTCTCGAGGGTGCCGAAGTGCAAGATCGGGTCGACCAGCGAATTGACGTCGAAGTCCTTTCCAACCACCATAGAGTGGGAGCGCCATCGCACCAGTGATACCTGTCTACTCAACAATGCGCCAGACATTCATGGAAAGACTCACCAGCAGCGGGACGAGCGACGACATTCACCCAACTTCGACCTGCTCCCTTCAAAAAGCCTGCCGCACCCTATGTCATCAGTACCTACAACAATATGTACCGATCCACGCACCTCCTTCTGAGCACCTTGCCATGGCTCGGTAGCAAGACCCGTGATACCATCCCACCAACCGTAAAACAACCCCTTACCAGCTTCTCGGATACCGGAACTTAGATCGTTGACTTCTCCTTTCTTTCGGACATCGGAGCCGAGTAGCTTGGGAATAGCAGCGATGCCCGAGTGAATACCCATGAGATGATCGAAAGTGCCCTGAGGGATAGCTGTTGCTGATAAGATTGTTCCTCGTTTCTGGTATCGTAAGTGCGCGAGTCTGAGCAAGTCATTGGCTTACAGTCTCAAACATCAATTGCTGGACCCCACCGAAATTGGTGCCAAGTCCAGGAAGGTTCACGGGCTCGTGCGTCTGATATCTGCTTTGGTACTCCTTGGTCCCTGTTGTCTCAGCTAGTCCACGGCGACATGTGAATGATAACATACTCAATGGCAGCAGATCTGCCATCTTCAATTTGCCCTCGGCCTCAAGAACACCCGCAGCAGCTCCGGACAGCTTCAGATAATGCTGCTTCGATTTCCAAATCGCAACTCGCTCTGGCTCGAGATCACATCTGATTGATCAGCCAAATTGACATGAATCACGCGTACCTCATGTTCATCAGAGGCAAGTGACGGTGGAAACTGGAGACACCCTTCTCCTCGCCTTTCTCCGATCGAATCTGTTCACCCATCTTCTGAGCTGCTTTCGAAGCATCCTCTGATACAGCATATTTGAATGCTTCGGCCAACTTCTCCACCGACAGTTCCTTCTGAGGGATTGGAGAAGGTCCAGCACCAGCTCGATGTATCATGTCTCCCCAGAACCTACATATCAGCGATCTTACCCGAAGTCGCCTGCAGCAGAGCTTACTTCTGATCACCAAAGAAGGGTACAACGATCGTGGGCAGCCCGTTTCGCAATCCAATAGCCGTGGTACCAGCGCCTCCATGGTGGCAAACAGCCTTGACTCGGCCTTCGGCAAACAACCAATCATGGGGAATGTTTCCTGTTGATCAGCTGGAAATCAACCAGTGGGCGGATGAACTGACCTTTGAGGATGAACACCTCGTCGGGTACGTCTGCACCACCTAGACCACCCCATCCTGCGCTCACTAGAGCCCGTACTCCTGATTCTTTGACTGCTTCCATGATGGTCTCTGCCTGGGTCAGGTTCCTTCTGAAAGACGATGGTGTGTACTTACTGGTCATGGCCTCGGGATCGGTCACCACTACTGACCCAAATCTACAGAATGTCAGATGAGTTCGCCATATTCCCCGTATTGCTCACCCGATGTAAATTGGCGGCTCCCCTGCAGCCAGGAAATCTGCCAAATCTTGATCCGGCTTGAAACCGCTCTCAGCTTTGAGAAAATAGAATCCCGAAATTTCTGCTTATCAGCTGTATGTCACATAAGAGTGATGGCCGGACTGACCGACATGTGGTCCCCAGTCAGGAGGCTTCTGAATCAAGCCATCGGACCAGCAGTATGTGTAAGGGATTCTCAGCCTGTCCACGATGTAAGGACCTGACCTCTGTGTCAATGGCTCCAATCCCAAAGTAACACTTCTGAAAGCGTTAATGATATCACCCAGACCTTGCCATTGTAGCAAATTGGCCATGTCGTAGGACAGCCAATTTGTCATGCTCTTCTCGGCGTTGGTCTCTTTGATATTAACCAAAGGATGCTTGAAAGAGGTGGAGGGTGTCCACGGCATAGCTGGTCATTAGCGAAGTAGTATAGATGATATAGTTACGTACTGAATGAGAGCATGAGCGGTACACCGAGCGCTTCGGCGATGTGAACATGGCCAAAAGCAGGTGGATTACTGATGATGGCGTCAACGGCGAATGGCTTGCCCGTCACGGGATCCGGGGCGAAAGTAGACTCCCAGAATCCGTCCAGCATAGCGGCCGTCATCTTCCGCTTTGCACCAACATCACCATTTCGGAGTGACTCCCAAGCGGGGAGTAAACCAGGATCTAGTTGTCAATACAAAAGTCGACGTTTCTGTGCTGAAAATGCCAATGACTCACTCTTGACCATATACGCCATCAACTCCTTGGGACTACCTCCGACGTCAAAGTACTCCAAAAGACCGTCCAGCTTTCGTCCGTCTTTGCCGGTCTTTCCCTCAAGTCTCTTGTTACCTTCCAACACAAAATCCTTGAAGTCGGGGTGGGTGGCAAGTCTCACTCGATGAGAGTGGGACTGGATCAGATGTAATGCCAAAGACAGATATGGCTGTACATCACCTATGTATCAGTCTTGCTCTTCGCTGTTACAGCCGACTCACCCCTTGACCCGACAATGAAAATGACAATATTCAGCGGCGGACATTTATCGTATCCCTCATGGTCGATCCCTCTTTCTTGCACATCCGCTACATCTTCCTTTCCATACGTCATGCTCTCCAATTGCTTCTGCAAGTCGACCCAGACATTAATCATACCCTCTTCGTCCATGGTCGCGTGTGACTTGAGCGCAGGAGGTCCATCATGCGACTCTTGCTCGTCTTCTAGTCAGTATTTCCCAACTCCTTCTACCGCTCAGCTGACTCACCGATAGCTGGGTCCAGGTTGACTTTCCCCACTTTCGCCTTCTTGAGTCTCGAGAGGAGAGCACCCTTGACACCTTTCTCCTGAGCGTCTTGAATCATTGATCCTATATCCATATCGTTATTTCCAGCTTGTTGCTGGGTACTTGATGAATGTTGCGTCTCTCGACTGATCTTATCCTCGTCATGTTGCTGTTGTTCCGACATAATGATGATTGAGTGAGTATATAGAAGCAAGTCAGCATCTTTTGTATGGCGTGGGGGAGACAGTAGCATAAATACGTCATGACGATCACCGGGTCGGGTTATCTAAAAGAGGAGGACTATGTAAGATACCGGAAATTACCATTAATAGACCGCGCAATCCAATCGGCAAGTAACATCAATCCTGCTCAGTCACGACATGGCAGCCGCAATACAGACAATAGGGAGAGGTATACTTCAGCCAGGATGTGCTGTCGCTGGCCCTTCCAGTACCATGTCGACTCGCCGATCCATCATGAACAGCGCTGCTCCATCGCAACGGCAGGTCTTGGGCAGGATAACGCCAAAGCGTATAGCCGTTAGACTGCCACCGGGGAGTGGAGGCGGGGAGATACCAAAGCGATCTGTCTTGACGCCGACACTGGTCAGTGGTTTTTCTTTTTTCGTCTTTCCGGTGAAAAGCTGACTATCTAGTTCTGCTTGGCTCTCGGTGGTGGAGGCTACTTGTTCACGGCGGCTTACACAAATGAGGATACCAGGAGATGGTCGGAACGTCTAGGTGCAGGAAGCTGGTGGCGGAAGGGTAAATCTCAGCCTACAGACCGAGAGATAGCTCGAGCAAAGACTCTGGAAGGTGCCAAGGTACGCCCATCACCCTACTTCCTCACGACCTCCGCTGAAATTCTTAGCATGCCCAGGCAACCATCAACAGCATGAATCAGAGCAGCTACTGGGGTCCGCTGAAGACACCGATCATGCGATTGTACGTTGTCGGACAGGAGTACTTTCTCAACACGCCACCCGCTCACCTGGCTCCGGTTGGCCTAATTGGACTCATGGGAACGGTCTTTCTCGCTTGGAAGGTGAAACGGTGGGAGCCATTCATGCGAAAGTGGTGGCTACATCGACCCGTCATACTTGGCTCGGGAGCTGCGAGGCAATGGCAGAATAGTGTCACCCTGTTCACCAGTACAGTGAGTCGTTCCCGGCTCGCTGATTGCAGTATCTAACTTGTTCAGCTATCACACCAGTCACTCCCTCATTACGCTTTCAACTCCTTTGCTTTGTACTCATTCGGAGCAGCTGCCTACTCATTCATCGCCACCCCAGCACCATCGACGGACCCTACGATACCAAGCTCCACGCACACTCCCCACTTCCTGGCATTCCTACTTGTAGCTGGCCTCGCTTCGTCCCTCTCTTCACACTTATGGACAAACCTCGTCAGACTGCCCAAGCTTATCAAGACTCTCTCGTCGCCCGCTCGAATTTCTTCAGCTCAGGCTCTGGCCGCTCATCAAGCCATATTACCGAGTCTCGGAGCGAGTGGAGCTATCTATGCAGCTTTGACCGTCACGGCATGCGCCTTTCCAGATTCCCACGTGGGCATCATCTTTGTCCCATTCATCAGTTTTCCCATCGGCTTGGGTGTCGCGGGTATGGTTGGGATAGATCTACTGGGTCTGATACGCGGATGGAGGTTAGTCGGCTCAACCCATATGTGTAATCCAGCTGATCATGGCAGGATGTTTGATCATGTGGCCCATCTTTCTGGTGCACTATTCGGCTTCCTCTATTATCAGTATGGTCGACAAGCCTGGGCGTGGACTCGACGTTTGGTCGGATCGCCAGGACCGCGAGAGATTGCAGAGTGATCGTCCGGCAATATTATGCACAGCTCATCCTGCCGACTTGTGGCACTACCGCGATCTTTGCTAGTAGTTGAGAAGACACGGTATAAAGGAAATATCACACCCTTAGTCCTGCTCCCCTTTCAGGGTGGCGAAAAGGCTCCAACAGGCTACGAGCTACAAGAGGGGCTCGCGCGGTGGTACCTCACTTCTCTCTTACATTGTTTACTCAACTCCACTCTGTTCACACTGACAGTATCCGTTTCAATCGCGATCGACATACAAGGGACTTGACTCCATACTCACCGCTATCATCGCTTGGCCTTCTCTTCCAAAAACCTCAGAAGCCAGCGTAAACTCGTCTATTGCCGTAATGAATCCGCCTCAGACCTCGGCTTCCGGCTTCGTCAGTGAACCAGTCTCCACTACTATCTCGCCAATTGAAACGGCTGCGCGGCTCATCATCAAGTCTGTCTCCACGGATTCCATCCTCCCTCAGCTATGTAAAGCCTCAGACGGAAGGTTCTGAGTATTTACGAAGTCAAACAGGACAAACGAAGTTCTGACCAATGTGAGGACGGTGATACTCCGGCGGTCTTGGAGGATGGAGTGCATTGGACGAGTGTAGATCCTGCAAACTTGTCGCTGTCGGAAAGCATCAGAGCACTGGGGTCATACAGAGTCGCGGCAAAAGCGACGGAGTCACTCATCGATGGTCTGCGATCTGAACTTCGGGAGATCAACCTCGATTGTTGGAGGAATTTTGATCCTCTCCCTTCAATGAGGATCAACGCCTCTATCCTACGTCAATCTCTGTACAAAGCGAGATTGGCTGCGGACGTCTGGCGCCTTGCGACCTCCGTCAACATCGTCCCCAAAGAAGACCGCAAAGTGGCCGAGCAACTCGTCACCGGTATTTGGGAGATCCAGCCGCGCATGTTCAACGAATTCAAGAGATATGAGAATTTCACACTTGTCCATCAGGCCGATGGATACACCTTGGAGCACAAGATTGCCGGTAAGAAAACCCCCCAGGAAGTAGTCGCGTGGATGTATACCGACAGGTGCAAGCTGGTCGATGCTTTGGACACCGATTCGAGAGTCGTCGGGTTCCAAGAAAGCTCGGGCTTGACAATGCAATTTGGGGGTACCTTGAGGGTAGGACCACGGCCAGCGAGAACGAAAACGAAGGACACCTCATCAGCGTACACAAAGGCACTGTTATCTTGTCTCGGATGCGCAGATCATGATCCGACAGAATCGCTCACTGGGACGCAAGAGGCGAGTGCCAGTGAGGTGGAAGCCCACACGAAGCAGTCAGACATTGAACCGACATTCGATCCTGTGTCTGTGAGAAAATTCCTCGCAGGGGATTTTGAAACCGACGAGCAAGGCTTCGTCCTTCATCCTATCACTACTTACCGTGTCGTCATGCCAGATGATGAGGAGTAAAGTGCCCTCTCGAGGGCAAACCTTCAGGCTGCCTATTATGCACGCTTTGCTAGGCGATCACGGTCGTTGATACGGTACTGGTGGATGAGCATGGAGAACGTAGCGATCATGTGAATATGTATACAGTAGACTATTCCATGGTCTTTGATATCGTAAGGCGTGACTTGCATTAAATTATGATGCGAAAACTAGACTGTATTACTGTATGATATATCTAGCATCTACCGAGACACCTCTCCAAACCCTGACGAGCTGTCTGACCCTCGCATTCGCTTCCAACAGGGCTAACGGAGCCATTGGCGCACCGTTCATCGATCTGACAGTGACTTGGTTCTGAAGACCGTCGATCGCCAGAAAGAAGAACAGGCGATAAAGGCATATGATTCTGACTCCTGTCGCTCGACGGGTCGCGCTTCAGGATCGATGTACATCTGCCTGTAAAGAACGCTGAATCGTCCGATTGGGTAGACCGGTTGACAGGTCGACTATGGCTGCTCTCGCCGGGTGGGGCGAAGAAACTAGCTTGTCGACGAGCAGAGTGGGTTGGTGGGATGTTTGATGATTCTCGTCGTCGACATAGACCCCGAGCGGAGGGTGATGCCGCTGCTGGGGGTGCTGGTGCGAGATCTTCTCCATCTCCATTCTCTCGAACTAAATCAAGAGGTGGAGGGGAGACGTGTCGAGAACAATGGTCGAATTTCATTCGCATATCTGCGATTGAGACTTGACGTCCAGGACCTCGCGTGACGGGCGGGGGAGGACAATCCTCATTTGTCGAAGTATAGATGACAGCTTGATCGGCTGAATGGCTTACACGCCGACGAGGACTAGGAGGGTATTGTGAATATGTTGGTCTAAACGATCGATTGCCCCGTCCGCGTGATGGAGCGGTAAAGTAATCCTCCTCTTCTTCAGACGTGAATCCACCTTCCGAGTCCTCCTGATATCCCTCATCCTCGTCGTCCTCTTCGTCCTGTTCGAGAGGAGCTGAAAGCGTCGGATGATGTCCAAGATGGCTAGATGATAAATCATCCTCATCTTCCTCCTGAACACTACCACTTCTACTGGACCTTGGCTTGGGTTTCCTGGCGGCCGACAAGTTGATCTGATGTCCCGAGTCCGATAGTGCTCGATTGGAGGTAGACGGTGGGGATCGGACCGCGAATTTTAGACTGCAAGCTCTTTTAGGAGGTTCTTCTCTGATTTTACAGGATGTGAAAGCAAGTCCCAAACCCTTGACTCCTAGACCATTGTCCTCGCTGGCGCTCGTAGGGGCAGAAGTATCGCGTCTCAAGATGGGTTTACCACATGCGCTCGATGTCGGCGTTAAGGGAGTTGGTTGGGAGGTCGACGAACTACGCGATGTCGCGGCGCTCGCGCAGTTGTTTGTCTGAATCATTGAAGTGAGGAGCGAGTGACATGGCGAGGTGAGTCCAGATGTGCGGCTATGTTGGGGAAAGTCGGCTCCATAGTCGGACGAAAACTCTGTATCTGTCGACGTGGTAGATGATTGGATGGCGCATTTGGGGAAAGTGAGAGCGTCATGAAACGTGCGGAGATGCGTTGGCGATAGCTGGCCTGAAATGCTGAGGTGTTTGCGTATAGGCGATGTGGTTATTGGGGAGTGGGCGTCGGTGGAGGTTGGGGAAGAGGTGAATGAGTGTTGGGCAAATTCAATCATTGTCGAAAAGATGTGTTCTATTTTCTATGCGTGAGTCTATTGATAGGATGCGGTTGATGTATATGACAAGTCGGTTGTTATCGATAGACCTGGTCTACACGAAAAGTCCTAGAAGACAAGCTTTATAAGATTGATCTCGCCATCTTGAAAGGTCGCCACAGCGTTAATCCAACTCCGCCAACAAGAGATGATCGAAGAGCGTGAATAACCAGCGAATTTGCTCGCAAAGCTGGTCGATGTCGATGTGCTTGGGGGAGTAAACAGGTAGGAGATGAGGTCGAGTGGTGAGGAAAAGCTAGTTTCTATGTATAAGCAGGATGCTCTCTTGACCAATACCAATCA